>BMAO01026615.1:0-136401 GCA_019973975.1 Trichonephila clavata
CCCCTCCCGATGCGGAGGTATACGTTACGCCACTGCCAAAATGGACTGCACTATCACGCCAATAACTGCCTGAGCTTAGGCAACGAAATACTTACTAATTGAAAAATCTAATTTTCAAAATGTAACTCTCTGCACTGTAATCACTAAGTTAGCAATTAATTAACAACTCACTATATATATATATATAATGGCCCTGGCCTTCTCAAGAAGTTCTACTCCATCTCTACATTTAGCAACTGTTTTCCAGTTTTTAACCTTTAAAATATTTAGGTCTTTTTAGACACAGTCAATCCATCTTAAAGAGGTGTGTCACGAGGTCTATTTCCCATGGGCTTTGCCAGAAAGATTTTCTTGCAGCAAAGATCTTCATTCATTCTAGCCAGATGACCAGCCCATTTAAGTCTCTATAATTTGACAAATTTTGCAATATCAGGTTGTTTGTAAATTTTGTAGAGTTCTAAGTTAGATCTTCTCCATGATCCATTCACTTGGATCCACCAAGAATGCAGCGTAAGACATTTCTCTCTCACTCCCTTTTATATCTTATAGAACGAATCTGCATAATATATTTTCACTATAAGGAGGCGGTAATTAAACTCTAAGTAAAACTTTAAGGAATATTATTCCATGTTAGCTTAAGAGGGAATCCTTTCGAAATAACCCACAACAGCTTTTCACTTCCGAATAATGATTGATAACTACTACAATGAAATCTGTGTAATTATATATAAAAAGAACTATTAAACTCTACATTTACTCAAGCCTCATTCAATACTCTACCATATAAATCATTTTGTACAAGTACCAATGCTTTTACAGACCGGTTAGAGCATCTTGTAAATATTAAATGAAACTGAAGGAAAAAGAAGGAAGATATTACTCACAATTTATATTTGGGCCATAAAAGTCTGATTTTTTTGCTCCCCATGAAGCAAATCTTATTTCCGTCTAATGCATTTTAAATTTAAACCACTAATCGTGAATGCTTGAAAAACTGCCATTAGTGTACACGGATCCACTTAGACCCTCACGTATTAGCTATTAAGCTAAAACAGCGTGATTGTGGCTATATTTTTTTTCCTTTCGAGTTTTTGGACTTCGCGTCCCATTCAGTCCAAATAGCTTTAGCGTGGAGGTCGGGTCACGACATGTGAGCCCACAAAAAGTTGTCTCATGAGCGTAATGATATTGCTGTCTCATTGAATAAAAAGTATTTATGAAACACAGAATGACATCATCTCTTCACTCGAAGAGAGAAGACGTGAACTCAATTATTTCCTACTATTTCACATGGCGGAAATCACAATTGACTTGATCTCAGATCTGGTAAATAATTATCTCTGTTTAGATGTGTATTGTGTGTATTGTATTGTATATGCCGTCCAAGTACAAAAGAGGGTTAAATTAGTGATTATTTGCATAAAATTAAGAAAGTAAAGTAAGAATTATATTCAATTAAATGTCATTTTTTTCGGTTATTGCAACAATTATAATCAATGAATCTTAACGATGATGAATGGAATTTTAAACATTGAAAGGGGAAAAAACTCCTCTTTTTATGCATTTTTTTATTATAACATTAACATCACAGTTTAGATAAAGAGAAAAGTATGCGTACATTGACTCCATATAGCTACAGCTGAGATGGGCAAGGGTTTTTAAGTGTTAAGAGAAGTACACATAATTATATTTAGGGAATAATTGTTTTCGTAAGATTATATTATTACTCTTATAAATTTTAACTTATTTTTTAAGATTAGCTCCTTGAGAGAGAGAGATGAAATATAGAGAGAAGGAGATATGTCAGCCTCTCTACAATAGGACTTTTTGATCAAACGTGGTAAGCATCCGCTTTCCTTGAGTTATTATAAGTGTGTCCTTAGGTTATTATAATACCAATAACGCTGCCACAGTCTCATACTCGAATAGAAAAAGTTGTCTCTTATAAATATATATACCTTCAAAATGACAAATGAATTATCGAATATTACTGCGTATAACGTGCATTTTTAATACAAACAATAAGATGAAATTTACAGGTGTGCGTTATACGCTGGATGTAAAAAGATAGCTTTAAAAATAAAGAAAAGATTAGCATAAAAAATTTAGATTTGTGTATATATCTAAATACTGTTCAATTAAAAGAAATGCCAAACCTTATAAGCTTCCAACAACGAAATACTTTATATATATATATATAAATGTTGTCACACTTTCTCTCTTTCCTTCTACATTAAAGTTGTAGTTTTAGAAGTATACAATAGTTCAAAAGCCTTTAATAATACTTTAAATAATTGGCTTCAAAAAATAAAAGCACTTTATACGGAAGTTACTCTTATTGTTTTTTTTATTCCTAAAAATCTCTCTCTTTTTCTTCAGGAAAAAGCCATGCCAATTTAACGGTAATTGTAACGAGCGTCATGGCGGTGATGTTCAAGTCAAGCCTTGAAAAAGAAGCCCTCCAGAGAACCATCTTATGAAATAATGAGGGATGCCGCTTGGTACATAGAACGGAAAATCAAAGATATCACTTGGCGTTGCGCGGAAGTTACGAAAATAATTGTCAATTCAGGTGTCATCTTTTTTTATTTAACTGTGGCTAAAAATTATGAAATCATTTGACAATTTCCCTCGTATTCCTTCAAGTCCGTCATATTTACAAAATTTATTTTGGATATTTATTTCCGGGTTGGATAGATAAAAATGGTAATGCATGATTGCATGACGTTTTAAATAAACATAATCTCAGATACATGACTATTGAAAAGTGACCTTGTGATTTTTAATTTCGATAAAGTTACGAAGACATCTCCAAAGTATCCCCCCCCCTCTTAGTTTCAACAAGACATGAAAATTTATGGCCCTATTTGAATTTAACGTTTGTGTAATCACTTGTAATCCATAGATAATTTTTGGTAGAGCTATAGTTTGAATCCATGGCTATATATGATCATTAGAAAATACTGAAATAAACTACCCGTAGCTTATAGTTATTAATATACACTCAGGGACGTTTAAGACTTCTTGAGGCCCTGGGCCCCTACACAAATGCAGCCCCACCTATAAACCTTAAAAGTAGACAGTACATAGTATACTCTTTGTCATATATTCGTACAAACAATAACTGGAAGCAAATAAATATGTGCATGACTTAAAATCGCACAAACCGGCACTACCGGTTGCCGCCTTTAAATGAGTAATGATAGTGTATAATGGTAGGTATAGACCTGTACCTTGACGAATGGCTATCACATGTAGCCAGTTGACATATCATCCGAAATTCTCAGGTTTTCGGAGAATACAACTGGAAAAAAACATTTGACCGTTGAAATTATTTGAATAATGATCTTATTAAGGCTGAGTCGAGAATAAGACAAGGCCAGGGCCCAGTTGGTCCAGGCCTTAAGACGTCCCTGTATACACTCTGATGCAGGAATAGTGACCACAGTCGTAAAATTGTACAGCAAACGATATTTTTGTTGATTCCTAGTGCTATAAGGAACTCGCCGTTTAGATTGCTGATGTATTATTAATATATTGAGTCCTCATATTAATGTGGAGTGGCTGTTTGGAGAGGGGAGTGTCAGCTTAGGTGTCGTCCTCTTCCCTGGACCGTGGTTCAAAATTATGGGATTCAGTGGCAGTAATATTCATGATACTTTAAAAGTTCACAAGCAATCAACCAAACTTGTACGGAAAAAATTAAATGGGTCTCAAAATTAAGTTTCATATTTTTAACATTTATTTCTGAGTTTTGATTTTAACTCATTGTCACTTTTAAATATATTTTTTTTCTTTGTTTATTGGATTTGGGTTAGAAATATACTATTGTATCATTTCACTGTGGATTACCATTAATAAATTAGGAATTAATTATATACTGCTCTTTCATGTGTTACGTTCTAGAAATAATTGAATACATCTGAGTAATTTGTAAGCTATTTTAAGAGAGACAAGCAATACATGCGTAAAAAAAACTTTTTCTGTTTTAATTTATTGATTACAAATGAAAAATTGTAACTTAAGAGATATTTAAAAGAAGAAAATGAATTGAATTTACTCACCTTAAAGCAAAATGTAGAACTGAATGGCATTTCTAAAAAAACAGCAACAAAGAAATCAATCCTCGCATTGTCGATTCCTAAATAAATTAGTGTGTAATTCGCAAATTAGAAATTTTATAAATTTATCAGCATGAGATTTTTCAGAATGTTTTGTATTTCCCGTTAAGTAAAGGTTCTAAATAATTTCAATTAAGATATTTTTTTTCAAATACTAATAAAAATTGAATTAGTTAATTCAGAGATAAATAAATAACCTTTTTTTTTTCCAAATGTTGTTTCAAAAAGTTTCCTCTTTTAAAGTGCCTAGTTTTTAAAAATATTATTGCAACTTTAATATTCTTAATTATTTATAATTGCTGTTTTAAATCGAATGTTTTTAACCCTACTTTTCTTTTATTTAATTTATTTATAGTTAATTGAATTTTTTTATCTGTTAAGTTATTTGTATCACCGTACATGATTTCTTTTTTTTTATTTTTCATTTATTTTTTCTAGTTATTTTTATTTATCGCCTTAACTTTTATTATTTTTTTTCGCTCCATATTATATTAGGATCTTAAAAGTGTTTGTGTAGAGATTGGTAAATTAAGCTTTTTTGTGGTAGGTATATTTAAAATAACGTAAAACTAAGAATTTTCAAAATATTATAAATCTTTTGCTTTATTAATAATGAAGAGATAAAGTGGATAGACATAATTACTTTATATAGATTCTTTAATATATATATATATAGTAATAAAATGCATAACAAGAGATCGATATTAAAAATCAGTTCAAGAACCAGACTTAATGAGAAAGAAAATATTTTCCTATTCGAATATGCTGAGAACCCCCTTTCACATAAGCGTATGTATGTGAAATTAAAATTTAAAATAAAAATGACAGCATTAATAACAAAAACATTCCTATTTGTACGTAAAATCTACCTTTCATTAAATTTTATGACCAATATTGCAAATAAATAAATAAATTTAATACAGAAAGGATTGATATACATATTCTTATATACGTCATTATAAATTGAATGTTTAAAAAATTGTTGTAATTGCTGTTAAGTGATGAAAGAATAATTATAATTAGTCCATGATGTGCCTGTAAGTAAAAAAAAAAGAGTTTTATTTAGTTAATGTTGATTAAAGGCTCAGAACATATTTCTGTAGCTATTTTTAATTTTTTAGAACGATAAAGGCTTTACTGATTTATTATTGCTTTAAAAATAACCCGATTGAGATCAAAAAAAAATTTTACTATTTGGAATTAAGGCAGTAATACTCATTTACATATCCAATTTATTTATTATTTTCTTCACGAATTTCTAAATACGCATAATTTAACCAATTCCATTGTTGTTGTTATTAGTGCCACATTTCTGACGGTGTCAGATGGAGGACCACGAAATTCATAGGAGCCAAGGGCTAGATGTACGAATGTCGTTAGCCGTAGTTTTGAGCATCAAATAGGTGACAGTACGATTTGGCTCGGTTCCTCCCCAATCCTGAGGGAGAGCACCTGGAGGTGGTTAAGGGCCCCCCACCTCTCGTCCCCTTTCACCAACCTCGCGAGAGAACATGCGGCTCTTTAGAGTATCCCCTATGCCACAAAAGCACTCTTCATTTAAAAACATCACTGTCTTCTCTGGGATTCGAATCCATACCCTACGGCATTGCAGTCAGCGTCTCTAACCACAATACCAGGTGGGCAGCTATCAATTCTTAATATAAACGCTGCAAACTCAATCATATGCATATTTCATATATCTATACAGTATTAATATAATTTATGGAAAAAAATATGAGCATGAAATTTTGGCCATTTCTTCTTCAATCTTTTCGTCCGATTTCTTACAAAAATAATTGGAAGAAATAATCATAACTATAAGATGTAATATGTCTGTGTATACTCTTAAAGCATTCCACAATTTTATACTGGATACTTTTATCTGATTGGAATTTTTACAGGGAACTAAGATATAGTTTCGAAATATTCAGTTTTCATTTCTTAACTGGGTATATTTCCTATAATTGTAGTGTATGTTTACAGATAACACAAAATTTTAAGTTTCTGACAAATAATCTTTGACTCGTAGAGATAAGCAATGCCATAGAATATTTCAGTTAACATTGGATTATAACAAGAAAAACAACGCATGATAAACTATTAAAATAATACGATTAAAAAGAACAATGTCTAGAATCCCTTTCTGGAACCTAACCTGTTAAGCTCTAGTAATTAACCATACGCTATCAACTACGAGATATCTCGTAGCAAGCATATGTACCCAAACTGCCGGCTACGAGATATCTCGTAGTGCGTGTTGTAATTTCAGATTGATTGCATTATTCCATT
Organism: Trichonephila clavata; assembly: GCA_019973975.1. Lineage (NCBI taxonomy): Eukaryota > Metazoa > Arthropoda > Arachnida > Araneae > Nephilidae > Trichonephila > Trichonephila clavata. Next base: position 6,411 of record BMAO01026615.1, read on the forward strand.
TGAGCTAGGAATTATTAGAAAGGATGAATAAAAAGTTTATATAGTGCAAAAAGCATATTAATTCACAATTTTTAATATTAAAGTTATAACTTAAATGATTTGATTATAAAATAATAATTATGTGTACATAAATTTATTAAAAAATAAATAAATGATTTTATTGTTATATCTGCGTATGATGAGCTTTAAAGCAAGGATCAATGTAAAGTGAGGGTTTGTTGGGGACACACTGGACAAAAATACCTACTCTCCTTACTTTTTTCTTTTATTTGTACACATTCGACATGGCTTTTTAGGCATCCTTTTTTTTCTGTGGGTGGAAGACGTTCTAAGTAATGAAAATTAGTTGTAATTGTAGCTGCTTTCTCTGTCATTGCTGCCGTCACCATCAAGTAAATGCATTATAACGGATTCCCTAAGTTAAAGCATTCTCATATTTTTATTCCCTTGATTTATTTGGTTATGCACTTCTCTGGTATATTTCGAAGTACTGTAGTGTAGTTTTCTTATACCAACGGATGGTTTCTTTGAAGAAGGAGTAGTAGGGCAACGTTGGTCAGAGCGATCAACACCTGCCATTTCCAAAGTTTAATATTTAATAATATCTGGTTTAGTCAAAATGTTTCCTTTTTTGTCCTTCACTTGAACCATTTCACCTTTACGCATGTTGGATACAGTTATCATATCCCGTCTATCTTTCCATTTATTGACTGTAATGGATCCTCATCTCAGCCATTCAGAGTCTCCTCGATTCATTTTCCTTTTGACCAAATTTTCAGGATTTCCATTTTGGTCGGAACGTATCTCATATATGTTTTTTTAAATTTCTTATGGGCTGTGGATATTGGTGTTTTACCATTGCAGACCTAGTACATTACCGGAAGCTGATATCTCTTTAAGGAACCACAAGACGTGATAAACCTTCAAAAAATCGATTTTTCAATTTTCATCTTAAAAAAAAGTAGAGTTAATGCTGATTCCAAAAATGTATAACATGTATAGGTTTAAAGCTTAATATCTGAGTAATTGCGGTTTTAAAATGTAAACAACAGCTGCCACACCTGTTGTTCACGTTATCGTACATCAACTGCCACGCCCATCTTTCAGTAACCGAAACATGCTTTTATGTAGATTGTAGATTGGTATTTTAATATCACTTGATCTGGATATATTTATTTTATTCTTGTGGTTTGAGAAGGAATAAAACTACTCAACTCAATCTTGTTTATAACACAAGCTGGGCGAAATTTAAAGAATGTTGTTTTCTTGTGCTTGAGATACAAACACGTGAGTTACAAGCTTCATATTTTCACTGCTTAGTCACTTTGTGTTGTTTACTTTCTGTTTGTTTGAGATTTGTAAGTATTTTAAATATTTGAAATGCCTCGAGCAAAGAAATTTGGACATCAGAAACGTCGTCTAATTCGTAAAAAAACTTCAGAATGTGTAGTGAGTGAAAAATGTGATGTCAGCTCTTCCAAAAAAAAGATTGAGAAGAGTAAAGGATATTTTGACTATGAAGATAACTTTTCAGCTGAATCTCAAAGCAGGTTTGTTATTATTGACTTAAATATGCTTAATGATATTTTCAACAATATTGCAAAATGCAGATATTGTGATAGATCTTTCTGCTTTGATGTTGCTGAAAATAAAAGTAGTCGCAGAGGACTTGCTAGCAGTATATCAGCAGCTTGCAAGTATTGTGGCTCTAGTCATGGCTCAATGACTTCAAATTCTGTGCCAGCAGGATATGAAGTAAATTTGAGGTTTGTTTATGGTATGAGATGCATTGGAATTGGAAAAAGTGCAGCTCAGACATTTTGTGCGCTGATGAACTTGCCTCCTCCACCAGCTAAATTTGAAAGACTGTATACGCCAATTTTTAATGCGTTGGAAACTGCTTCATCACGTTCAATGGTTAGCAGCGTTAATGAAGCTGTTATTGCAAACGAAAACAATAAGGACGTAGCAATTGCTCTTGATGGGACCTGGCAAAAAAGAGGACACACGTCAAAAAATGCGTTGTAACGGCAACTTCTCTCGATAACGGAAAAGTTGTTGATTATGAGTGCCTATCAAAATATTGTTTTGAATGTAAGAACAAAAACAAAACCTGTGATAATTGCCAGGCAAACTATCATGGATTTAGTGCGGGAATGGAGAGTGAAGGAGCATTGCGGATTTTCAATCGCTCAGTACCAAATTACGATGTTCGGTATGTTCAGTACCATGGAGATGGAGATTCCAAGGGGTTTCTTAGGGTTCAAGAGTCCAACATATACGGTGATGATGTTCCGATTGAAAAATTGGAGTGCATCGGCCACGTCCAAAAAAGGATGGGATCAAGACTGAGAGCTCTAAAGAACAGTTTAAAATCCACCAAGCTGTCAGACAATAAAGCAATATCTGGACGAGGAAGGCTGACAGATGCAGAAATTCTTTTGCTGCAAAAATACTATGGCCTAGCCATAAGAAGAAATGTTGGGAAATCAGTCGCAGATATGTCCAAATCCATCTGGGCAATATATTTCCATAAACTGTCGACAGATAAAAATCCACAACATGGTTTGTGCCCTATGGGAGAAGAAAGTTGGTGCGGGTACAACAAAAGCCTTGTATCTGGTGAAAAGTACACCCACAAACATTCCCTCCCAGAAGCAGTTCTTCTTAAAATTAAAAAAATATTTAGAGATTTAACTGCGAAAGAACTTTTATTAAAATGTCTGCATGGCCGAACTCAAAACCCAACGAAAGCTTTAATAACTGTGTGTGGAATCGTGTGCCAAAAAACACATTTGTGAGCAAAAAAACTTTGCAAATGGGTGTTATGGACGCAGTTATATGTTTCAATGAAGGTGCATACGCAAGAACAGAAGTATTAAAAGCACTGCAAATAAATCCAGGTATCAATACTTGTGAAGGCCTTCGTAAAATTGACTACGTCAGAATTTGTGAAGCCGAGATGAGTATCCAAAAAGCTACCAAAGAAGCCAGGACAACTAAAAGGCAAATTAAAAGGAAGAAGGATGCCTTAGAAGAGTCTATGCAAGATGAGTACAGTGCTGGAATGTTCTAAAAGTCAAATTTTAGGTAAGTGTACCATTTTATTTAGTTTTTTCCATTTTTCTCAAAACGTGTTTTTTCAGTTTTTAGGTACATGTGTAGAAAAATCTATTTATTATATTTTTTTGAAACTTGGTATGAACTTTTGTATCATGATAATGCATTTAATGCTTCTAATTTCCTTCCTGAAATGTTTGTATTTTTACTTTTATTGTTGAATTTGTAAAAAAAAAATGATATTTTTATCAAAATTTCAAAAAGTCATAATTCAAATTTTTTTAAAAAAAATTCTGAACAAAGTAGTATAAAAATATTTATTGCATTTAAATAAACGTACAATTTTGTAACTAAAACAGGATGTTTTGTGGTGTTATATGTTATAAAAATAAAGATACATGTACCTAATGAACACCATGTATACGAAAGTTCCTTTTGGTGTGTACTTTTTCGAATCCTTATATTTCTTAAAATATTTTAAAAATTTAATAATTTTATGTTGTAGTATATTAAGAAAAGTATATAGGTTGTATGACATAATTTTTCTATTTATGAAGTCTTTCTGTTTTTGAAAATAATGTTCTTTCGTAAAGTAAAATTTTGCTCGTTTTGCTTCATCGAGGACGTCCCGGTTCCCTTAAGCGTGGAACCCTATAGGCGGATACCAATTGCCGCAGGTAATTTTGACGCCCAGTTTCCCTCCTAAAGGGAGGCACCTGAACTCTGACGATGCGAACCTGTACCAGGATTTAATTTTGCCGAGAGTACCCAAGACAAACAGATACTCTAGGAATCTTTTGCATGCCGTATAATCATACGATAGGGCCGCTGTTGATTTTCTACATCATGAAATTCCACCGACTTGGGCCGGGGTCGAACCCGCAACCTTGGGTGCAGAAGACCAGCCAATCCACCCAGTCGGCCATACATATGTTGATTTACCCATATTAGTGACTGTCACCAGATGAAATAAGATGACGAACTTGTAAAATCAAACAAAATGAAAAGAATTTTTTTTTTGTTTATAAAGATTTCATTGGGGAAAAAAAGCTACGTGATAACTTGTAAGTGACACTTAGCACAGGAATCTTATTCAGTGACGCCAGCTACGAGTTATCTCGTAGTGTTTTTTCTTCAATAAAAATTACTGTAAATGTCATTACAATATTATATCAATAACTGAATATTATTATATCTTGTGAAACTTCCTGTTTTCTTTAAAATAAAACCGTGGCACTCAGGGCAAGATACTCTAAATTTGCCTTGCATTGAATGGGTTAAATCAATGATAAGTAATTGCATCGTACCTTCCATGATTCACATAGAAACATTTTTTTAGAGAAATCTGTCTTCTCTTGAAGACAGAGTTGTATGAATCATTTCAAAAACAAAATCGATTCAAAGAGATGGTCTACTTAGAAGCTCTACTGTATATCATAATTTATAACACATTTTCTCTATTTCATTTTACTCCGACAATATATATACAGAAGAATTTATTCCACTTTATAGTAAAGAATAAAAATAATGATAATCGAGTGCAGAAAAATTTTCTTCTTTAAGAAAGAAATTTTTTTTTTATAAACTAAAGTTTGTAAACTATTTAAAACCGTAAATATGCAATTTATTAAAAAAAACGATTTCCTTCTTTCATTTGTATATTATTGTTATTCGTATTAAATTTCACACAATCCCTCACTGCTAAGTTAGTAAAGATTAATCAAATTGATTTAGAGTTATGAAATAGGTTTATAAGGTTTTCGTGTGATTATTATGATTTGTTTAATTTAAACAAACTTGCTTTTATTTTATGTGAGTAGAATTTTTTTTGTGTGATTACTAAGCTGTAAGATTATTAATCTACTCTAATTGCTACTCTAATGCTTTTAAATATTATAGCTCAAAATTTTCAAATTAAGATTAATAAATATCAATGAAATTTTAGGTTTTTGCTAATATTTTCACTTTTTTAGTTATTGTGAGAAAATGATTTTAAAATTTTAATTATATTTTTTAGTTTAAACTCAGTTTGAATTATTTTATTAATAACTTTTCTTCTAAACTGTTAACTTTCTTTAAAAATATTTATGTAATGTAAACATCAATATTTATTTTATTTAGATTTGTTTTTAGTTTCAGTTTACTTCATGCCTATATAATATCAGGGTTTCTTGATTTAGTTTAAATCTTTACAAATAGTTAAAAATATTGTTTCAAAAAGTATGATATGCTAATGAACTGCTCATTTCATTTTCCAGACTTATACCAATTAAGAAATAGAAAAGCAATTTATTGTCTCCTCCATTAGACTGAGACCATGTCTACTGAGAGAAACGAGGAATTTTTTTACCCTCTCGTCTATAGCGATACGTTGTAATCAATACTGTTTGTTCATTTCCTGGAAAGTTTTTCATATATAAATATATGTTGTAATCTTTTTGCGGTTACTCCAGAAAATTTTACAAGTAACTTCTATGTTTGATCATTCTTTTGCATAATTTATGGCTATGAAATGAGAAATAAATATTCTATGTAATTGTAAAATGTTGAATTTTACCCAATAAATAAATAATATATTCAATAATGATAACCTTTAGTTTTCATTATTAATTCAATTTCATTTTTATATGATACAATTTTTTTTTATTAGTTTTGAAAACAAACAAAAAAGTCAGTTTATTTTCGAAATCCTTCATGCAATATGCAATAATTGTAACACATATATACCCTAATTTTTTACTATAAATTTTTTAAAATATTAAAGAAATGCTAATTTTTAAATTGTAAATAAAATATGAAGGAAAAAATATGAATATAGATTTATTAAATTATAACTATACTCTTTCAAAAAATGAATAGATATTTATTTTCTATCATGAAAAAAATTTAGGAATATCTAACTTGAAGAGTTGTGACTATAAACTTTAAAAAATGTATTTATTTAAAATGTCTTAAATCTTTTTTGTCAAGTTACTAATAAAGAGAAGTTGCCTAATTTCGATTGTTTTGAAATCTATGGAAAAATTAAAAGTAAAGATATTTAAAATTAAAATAAAATATTTAGAATTAAAAATGAGTCTTCTTTGAAAGAAATTTTATGTTCTTTCATTATCTTTTGAAATATCATCATATACTACCTCAATTGATACTTTTTGTTCCATTTACTGCAATTATTTTTTAAAGATTTAACAGGTTTAAGAAAACCCAGTCAAGCATTTATGTTTATGTATAACTTAGCCTTTATATTTAAATTATTTTTTAATTTTATTAGTAAAATTTAATTAATTTTAATAATTATTGAAATTTTAGAGTACACTAGCTTAGCTGTTTATTAGATTTAGATGAGATGTGTTTCAATATTCTAAATTAGTAGCTCTTAAACTTTCGATCACCGCGACCCCTATTTAAGTATCAACCTTACATTGAGGACGCCTAAAATTTTAAACACTTCACCCTCTGACCTTCAATATATAGTTGAGTGATTTAAATGTCTCTCAATAGTTCTATGACTACATCTGCTATTTATACAGACCTTCTTGACATTTCGTTTTTTTTTTCTTTAAGAAAAATGTAAATATTTAATTATATATGTACATAAAAATATTAAAAAATATTTATCGTATTAGTGAACTATATAAATTCAGCACTTAATCTTTGCACATGTATGCTTCCACTATGTGTTTTTTGAAAATATTACGTTTTAATAATGGCTATGTAGTTGCAAACAATAAAAAAACAAATTTAATATTCTTGATCGAAATGCATTGTTCTAGTAAATATTTTTATTGGGGACAATTTAGTGATTTAGTCTAGGATGACACATCTTTCAATTTTCCTCGCGAGGATTTTCAGTCTGTGAAAGAGGCAAAACTTTATATTATGTGAGAGACCTTCGTGGACCCCTTAAAAAGGTGCTGCGTACCCCTGAGAGCTTACCCCAGTTTAAAAAAAACTGTGTTCTAAATTTTTCTTCATAATGAGTACTACATCGAACACGAAATAGACATTAATTCCATAATTATTCAAATTATTGATCTATTTATAAAGCGGTTGTGTAAACGAAGGATATTTAAATTATGACAATTTAATGTATCTTTACATTTTACATTTTTATCTTCTTTAAATAACTTCAGTAGATTTTAGCACCATTTATATATTTCTTCAATATTCATTAAGAAACTTTTTTCTTTTGATTTTCTTCAAAGCCAACTAATTTAACACTTTCGATTCTTTCAGTTATAATTAAAAATGACTGATTGACCATTTATTTATTATTTTGAATGAAGATTTAATTGATTTATTATTCCAATGAATTTTAAATTATGTATATAAGCTTTGCTGGCCTATAAAAATATTTGCGCTTATATATGAAATGTTATAATAATTTACGCACTATTTCAACGTGTTTCATAATTCAAGCAATTACTTTAATTGATAAATTACCCTCAAAATTAAACATAAATTATCCGATTTTATTTCCTTTTGTCGTTTGTTGGTCAAGTATATTGAGTTTTTATTGCAACCAATATGAAAGTAAAGAAGATATTAAAATGAAAAGTAATTAAAAACAGGTGTTTGGGTTGATTTTTTCTAATAATGATCAAGGGCAACAGAAAGTAGCTTATTAATTTGATAATTAAAATAATTAGTCTTCTGAAAAAGAAATTATCTCTTGTATTTTACAACTCCTTAATAATATGTTATTAAGAAACTATACATTCTTTCTTTATTTCTGTCCTCTGTATAGTTTGTAATTCGTCAAATAATCCTCTGTTCAATTTTTCAAAATTTTGAGGGGAAAAAAGGTTTTTTTAAGGTTTATAAAATAATTGATTTGATGCATCAAAAATAAATAGATGGTTCAAAAGATTTCAAAGTAATTAAAACTAGCTAAAAATACACATTTAATAAAAAGATATCTGAAATTATCTATTCGTGTCATAAAAATTTAGGAGGTAGAATATATTTCAAGCTCTTTTAGTGATGATTTTTCAACAAAAAATGTTACAGTAATATTACTAAAGATCTTATTTTATTTTCAAGAAAAATATTCCAATGAAATATACTTATGATCATACACATCAATAGTACAGTTTTTCCTAAATGAGTCACATTAATTAATTCAAATAATTAAATCGGACATACTTAAAATAGTTTTTACTGCTCTACATAGCAACAGAGTCGACATGGTTTAAAATGTACACGAGGCTAAAATCTTAAGATATTTAACCCCGGTTTTTGACTGATTGGGACATTTTCAACTGCCTATAAAGCGTATTCTATAGCTAAATACTTTTTAGTACCTTTCAGATAAAAAATAAAAATGTACAGAACTCTTAGAACTGTAAAAAAAATTGGGAAATTTCTTGCATTATGACAAATTTAAGAATTCTAGTTATTTATAAAGAAAAATCAAGAATTCTAAATAACTGTGAAGAAACTAAGAATTGCTGGTAATTGCCGATTCTGTGTGAAATTACTGTTGATTAGAGAAAGAAAGCATGATTGTAAGCGCACACTGATTCAGATCTTCCTGTCGTCATAGTAACCACATCCGAGTTGCGAATGTAATCGAAAGGAAATTCAACGAACACAGTAGTCCTTTCTTTCTCGGAATCTTACAATACAAAGAGTAAGGATTCGAAAAAAATCCTGTTCACGTTGATTAGTAAATTTAAGTTCAAGGAAAAAAATAGTTATAAGCTTTTTTTTACGGTTTCTTACAGTTAGTTTTTGATGCCCGAAAGAAACATTCAATTTTTTGTTTGATATTTTCTCAATGAAATTAAATGAAGCTTTTCAAATGCAGTCAGACCCCGATCTAACAAATTTCGTGATTTAACGAATTTTTCTTTTCCCCGATTAAAACGAATGCAAAAACCCCTATTTAACGAAAAATAAACCCAAAATGAACGAATTATTTTAGCAGCTGGAAATTTTTTTAATTAGTTTGTATCTGAAAAAATTGGATTTTTAATCACATGACATAATTTTTGTGCGGAATAGAAAAAGACTTTTCTTGTGCAAGCAGCAAATTTCAATGAGAAAGAGTGAAGACCATTATTAGACTTTATAGGTAGAAATGAGTCATGAGTAAAACCCAGTGGCGCACACAAGAGGGGTGTCCTGGGGTCCGTACACCCCCCAAAGACCTTAAGTTTTTTTCGATTGACGACAATCCTACATATATATATGTATGTATAACGTAAAATTTAATTAAGTACTTGTTCCTAACAATTTGTTTTATTAATTAATGCTAATTATTAATTTAATAATTTGTTTTTTACTGTTTTTTCTTGACAAAATCGGAAGAATCAATTGGTGTTGTCTTGAGGTATGATACGATTTGGGGACTTTCGACCCTCCCCCCTCTTGAAAATTTTTTGTGTGCACTACTGGTAAAACCTATCATGTGAGTCTTGAGTAGCACAGGAAATTTCTTTCGTATATCATCCCAATCCATAGCGCAGGGGATATTTTAAGATTTTAAAGATTATGATTCACAACTGAAATTGAGGAAATTGCTGATTGGTTGGAGTGAGTGAGTGAATATTAATGTTACACTGTTCAGCTGCACGAGGGTTTTGGGCGACGGACCTCGTAATTTTAAGCCATGGTCAAGTGATGAGGACGACACCTGAGCTGGCACCCCCTCTCCTAACTTCCACACCACACCAACGGAAGGACGTTTGAGTTCTTTTGCATCGCCTCCCCTACAAGGCTGGTTTTCAGTGGTACTGAGCTTCAACTCATGACACGACAGCCACGAGTCCGTTACCTTGACCGCTGGGCTACCGAGGCCTCATATTTGTCGGAGCCAATGGATAATGATTCTGATGCAGAAATTGATAATGAAACCTATCAAAATTGTTATATTTTCTAATGTGTTACATTGTTTGGAAACCATTAAAACATACCTTATGCAGCAGAATGTAAATTGTCCAGTATTTGCTTCTCTGCATTAAATAACTCTTTCGAATCAACAATCAATAAGATTTTCAAATATCTTTTTGTCAGTTTTTTTAAATTTCCAGTTAACTGGTGTATAATAATTTACAAATAGTATTTTTAGCTGTCGAATAAAAAGTGTGTAATTTCTAACTATGGTTTTTCTCTATAGATGCTTATAGAATTTCCAAAAAATAAGAGCAGAAATTTGTATTTTGTTTGGACCCTGAATTAACGAATGCAATGTTCGGTCCCAATGAATTCACTAAATTGGGGGGGGGGGTACTGTATATATAATAGAACTCGCATTGCTTATATTTTTTTCTTGCATTCATTTTAATTTTAACTGCTGCTGACGAATATTAATAAATTATTTATCATTATCAATTATATTTCTCTCTTCATTTTTTATAGATAATATTTATCATAAATATCATCTGTAAAATTTAATTTAAATCACACAGAATTCTAAATTGCCAGATCAGGATTCCTATATATATTAAACTACAGAATCCAAAAATTATAATGATTTAATAATTATAATAAATAAATAATTAATTAATCTACTTACAAGTTAATTTAATAATTATAGTTAAAAAGCACCAAAAGAATTCCGAATTCTGGAAAATAGTCATAGTTATTACTAAAAATTGTGCTTTTATATATATTATTAAGCATTAAAACTCACCAAAATTATAAATAAAATATTAGATTTTTTAAGCAAAACATCTCTATATTTATTCTAATATTACTACTATTTCTAAAAATAAATAAATCTTCTAAAATTAGCAATTTTAAACCTCAGGTATAAAATTTTTTGTTGTAGTTAATAATACGTTCATTCCAATAAAAAGCCCCAAATACCTTTTTCGTATTAAATATGCATAAAGTAGTAAATGTTGGCATTTTCTTTTAAATACATATTATGAAAGGTATTAAGGTATTCGACTACCCTAAAACTTCGAATTTTGCCAAAAATTGACAAATTTTTCTTATGATTTCATTTTATAGGGTATCTTATTAGCTTTATAAAATTTTTTTTTATTATTTTCTATTCTCTAGAAGAAACACAAGTGTTTTAGTAAAAGAAGTTGCCATTATTTTAAGCAAAATGTGATACTTTAAAATGCGTTTAACTTGAAATGTGTATGTGTTTTTTTTTTAAATATTCACAAGGACAGCGATTGCTTAAAATTTTTGAAAATAATAAACTGAAATTTTTACATATATTCTGTATAATAGTAGAAGTGTTTTAACCTTCAGATTTATCAATCACTGTTTTATTACAAAATTTACAGTCCCTTATGTGATTGTAATCAGAGTTTTTTTTAAGCTATTTCATACAATAACTAAGATAAAGTGCTTTAGTTTTTCTAAAAGCTAAAATATCTCTTATCCTGAAGGTCATTTCAGAAATGAATAGCAAAGCAACACATAAAAATTAAAAATCTGTTTATAAACCTTTTGTACAGAATGGGCCCCGTTTATATAATTTTTTGTAAATTTTTACCATTATTTTTAAATTTTAGTAATAATAATTTCTTTTTCTCTTTTTAAATTTAGCAAGTTTTCTTAAAATGTACTAAATAAATCTAAATACCGCAAAACATCACTATCTCTCCATTTTTTAAAAAAACAGTTGTCGCAAGCAGTCGGATGACTTAAGGTATATTAGGGACATTTTTATGTTCCTACTAATTTTAAAATTTGACGTCATGTCTTTAAACAAAAATTTATTTTATTGAAATATATACATAGTGCCTTGTAAATTGTTTGATTAACTTGAATACAGTACTTGTTTTTGACAAAAGGTTTCTTTAGCCTATATATATATATATATATATATATATATATATAGGTGTGACATATAATTATAAAACTATATGATTAAAAGATTAGTTTTAGACTAGCTGATTAAAATATTAGTTTTTATTTAAGAAGTTTTATCATAACTATGCAAACAGAATATATATATATATAACCAAAAGGTGTCTTATAGCTTTGTAAAATGTAATTTAAGATGAAATGATATATATGCGCATGAATAATTTTGATTATTACATTCTGAGCAAAAAAATTATAAAATAACTTTGAAACATGCTCACATTCTCTAATAATCAAAATATGATTAAATTCATGAAACATTAATATCAATTCCAATTTTATAAGATAAATTCTACTTCTATTTTCTTTTTAATTTCAATTTTAGTACATATTTTTTTTATAAAAAGCGGTTTCATCAGAATCCTGAAACAGATTAAAGGTCAAAGACACACAAATTAAAACAATGTTTTGAGGAAAACAACCTAAAAAGTCAAGTGTTGTTGATCAGATGATGAAGTTGCAAAAGCGGAAGAAATTGTGCACGACTTTCCAATTACCTTAATTCGTGCCTCAAATGCAAAATAATTCAATGCCGTAAATAAGGTTGGTCGTACTTCATTTAAATAAATCGTTAATTAAACTCCCGGATAATTACGCTAATCACGCTACGACATCACTTACAAATTCTTCACTCATAAACCCCATAGCGTTGCTTTCGCTCACGAGAATTAATATTAACGCCCCAGAATTGCTGGGAAATCATATTAAAAGTTTCTTACATTTATCTGTATCCCACTACTTGATCCTCTCTCTAATTGGCTCATTCACTACAGGTATGAGGTCGCTTATTCGTCCATGGCTTTAGTTGCAGTCACGCCTCTGTAGACACGTTGGCATCTACCTGAGAAGTGAAACTCCGCCTACCAGGTGATTCTGGGTAGGTGGTCCAGCAAAAAGGCTGGGGGACATAACTTTTGATGTCGTGGGGGGTCCACATTATCATTCCTATAGTGAACTCATGCCTCATGGGGACGTACCACCGACTTTTAACGAGATCGTTAAGATTCCTTACAAAGCTGCGTGATAGTTAGGTTATCCAGGTGATATCATTAAAAGGTGATATTACTCTATCCCCTCTAATGATTGATATATTAGAAGCAAGATGGTTTGGGGTGGGGTGTACGTGCTAAGTTTTTTTTTTTCTCTAAGGTTGCTCCATCCGACTGTTTCCGGAGGTAATTGATCGCTTTAACTGACGACTTTCACAGCCTTAATTTGTGATTTAAATTTCTTCACATTGTGTAATTACATAACAGTGAAGTTGTAAATTTTAATGCTTACTCCCAGAGGTATAAAGTTGAAAAGGAAATCTTATGAATGGTTGCTCTCTTGACTTCATATCACATATAATTTACGTATAAGGCTTGACTTAAGAATAAGGGAGGCTAGTTTTTTGCTCTAAATTAATATAAACTAATGTGGATTTTCCTTTATTATTTAAAAATATGTATTTATTACTCTTTATTAAATTGCCATATTTAATTATATAACGTATATAATTTTACCCTATACTTTAGTTTAAAATATAAATAAATAAAAACATTTATAATTCTCTCTCCCTCTCAATTTCTCTTTATTTTTCTCTGTAATCGTAGGTAAGATTTTATTTAAAATTTTAAGTTACACCAACATGTCTTTTTCGTCTCATAATAATGTAAACGATTATTTTTCTTTTATTATGAATCTTTTATACATACATATGTAAACTCAAATTAAAAAATTAAGCCATACCCTTAAAAAATTGTAATAAAAAAATTACAGCTGCTTTAAAGCAATTTGCAAAAGCTTTCGAGTTTTTTCCTCTATTATGTTATAGAAACTATGGCCATCTGGAAATGCCAGAATTGACTTTATTTAATTATCTGTACAAACACAAAGGTGTATTTAACGGTGTCTTAATAGATTTGGAATTAATCAATAGTAAGTTTAATTTTGAAAGTATTTATGATTAAAAAAAGAGAACTATTGATATTCTGAAAGAACTCTTGACTGAAAAGTAAAAAAAACAACACTTAAGTTAAATTTTTTGAGCAAAATATCATGAATGGAGAATTTAGAAACTGAAATAAAGAGTAAATTCTACTTAACCTAGCACAACTAATCATTCAAACCATTTACTTACTACCCAGTTTAACATGATATTGTCTCTTATTTAAATAAATCAATATCAATAAAACCTTTCAAAATACTATTCTTAGAGGCTTACTCTGAGTATTTCAGTTCTGCCTCATTTATTCTAAAATGCATTTATTTTCATGCATGGAAATTTTGGAATCTTTAGGGTATTATTAAACTTATCTTCTTTTATACTTTGGAAAAATTCTAAAAACTTTCGTGGTCAGTTGTTCTCTATGAAACATATTGAGGAGGATTAGATTCCGAAGATATTTTAGAGTTAAAATTATGCCTAGACGCGGCTTAAATGTTTTGAAATCTATATATTTCTTCTCAATCTCAAAACATCAAGAATATTTATATGCGTAGAGGATACACTTAAACGAGAGCTAAAGAAAATATAAATATCCTGTGTTCTTTGAATAAAAGCTCTGGGCAATTATCCTGAAGATTTTTTCTACCTTTTATTGGATTTTTTCAGGACATTTATAGCTCTATCTTCCAATGAGATTACTAATAAGTTCAAAACTTTCAACTATCTCTCTACAAATATCTATTGGTATTTCATCGCATATACTCTGGTAAATTCCATTTCTTCTTCACTTCAAAGTCTATTTCCATATAATACAGTTCCTTCACAAGAAATTCTCAAATAAAACAATCTTCAAAGATTAATTTAAGGGGAAATGCGTGAAAACCCGCTACAATATAAATTTAATGTGAAAAAAATATGAATGAAAAATGGATCTCAGAATAATCCTATTCTAATTTCATTTTTGTATGATCATGGAAAAAGAATTCGCTTTTTTTTCGATTTGAGTAGCTAAATAAAGTGAGTTAAGGGGTATCGGAACGCTCTATACTGATAATGTTAAAAAGGGCTTTTTCAATGTACCTTTTCTAAAAACCTGTTGGAAATACAATCCCCAAATTTTTTTTGCAAGTTAAGCATACATCTAATATTATACTGAGATGAGCTTTTTTTGAAATTTTCATTAGTTTTTCTTTAAAATTTTTTTATTTGATGTATAGTGAGAAAACAATGTTTTTCGACAGAAAAAAAATTGTAAAAAAAATGTATACAAAATTTTGCTAAAAGTTCATTTCAGTATATATTAGAATATATAAAGAATGTGTCATGTAAGTTTTGTTGACATCAGATATATATTTTCTGAGAAAAGGTACATGGAACCTTCAAAAGTGACATTTTGAGAAAAACACATATTTATTTTAAAAAAAGTTACCTTATCAAAACATTCCAGCTCCATATTCCAAATTTTCAGCATTTTTTAAATTTTCATCTTGTTTCATTCTTTTAAGTCTTTTTACTTTTCTAGTCTCCTTAGTTTTCTGTAAATTGGCATATCTTACCCTTGTACTGCTCTCTTTGTCGAGATGTTCCATGCAGCATGTCGCATAGTATCCTCGCTCTATGTTAAGCTTTTAAAAATATCCAGTTTTGTTGCATTCCCTTTATTAAAGGATGCAATAGCATCATATGTACCAAAGGAAAGTGTTTCTATGCGCACAAATGTCTTTTTGGGGACACGAGACCAAACAATATTATTAATGCTTTCATTCGGATTCTGCGTGTTTCCATGCAAGCACTTTTTCAATAATTCTGGATCCGAAAAGTCCCTAAAAATAGGCCTAATGGCTTCAACAACAGCAACTGGAAGTTTATGTTTGTGGAGATAAAGTTTATTTTCCAATTGAGCCTTCTTACACTGACACCATGTGTCAAGACCTGATGGACAAAATCCATGCTGTGGATTTTTATCCGTAGATATTTTGTGAAGAAATATTGCCCATATATAGCTTGTTTCATACACTTTACATTTGATAAATTTCTTCGAATGGCAAGACCATAATATATTTGCAATTGATCAATAGTTGCGTCTGTTAATCTATTTTTGCCACATAATCTATTTTTTGCCCCCTCATTTTTGCTTTGAAACGTTGGAGGCGAGATCCCATCCGTTTCATAACATGCCCTAAAGAAATTTTAAAAAATGACAAACTTCAAGCTGACCCAAGAGGAAGTGCAATGTTTACCTTTTTTCTGTCCGTTTAAATCGGTGACTCGCGTTTATATATAGACGATTCTTTAAAAACAAAACTTTCGCACTTCTAATTAAGCTAGAGATAAAAATGAGGTATGTTTGGAAAGGTAATGAGCTGAAGAATTTAAAAATACACTAACCTGAAATTCACCTTTTCAAAAATTTTACCTTTCCTACTCCCCCTTAACTAAAGAAAATGGTACAGAATGAAAAAAGCTCTAACAATAACTAAATTTTCTCATTAAAATGATACATTTTCTTGAATAAACAAAACTTAAAAAAAATAGATAATACCTTTAAATAGAAGCAATAAAAATATATTTATGAAAGTCTGGGATACAATAGCATAACGTTTATCCCCGCATCACGGGGGCCCCAGGATTCTAGGGGGCCCAAAGTCTGTCTGACGCTAAGTACGGCTTGGGACCTCAAACCTTACTTTGCAGGGATCACCCTAATATTCTCCATTTAGCCACTGCTGGGATAGTATTTAAATTATTTCTTAAATTTAAATATTTAAAATTTATGAAGTGAATATTATGGTACACAAATTAAATATGTTTCAAATATTGCCAAAGTGATAGAAACAACAAAACTGCTAGATTTTTTTCCTAAAGAGAACAAAATATTGTTCTTAGTCAAACTCATTTTATTTTTTACTCATTGTAATTATTTGTATACGTTTCATTAAAACTTCTAGAGAAACATAATTTTGTTCTCAGTTATCCTTTTTACTGGAAACAGCATCAGAATCTCACTTTCCAATTATATTTTAAACATTCCCAAATTATCACAAGTGATATATTCTAAGAAAGAAATAAACTTAAAAAATTAATTACAAAAGTTTTAATTAAAAAATCGTTTTAATTAAAATCATCCAATTTCACTATATAAATAAAAATAATTATTTAAAGTTCATTATTAATTATTATAAGGCTTATAAAATATTTCCTCTTTTTAAATATTTTGATCTGCATCTCAGAACAATAGAAAGGAGACATCATTATGCATTAAAAACAATCCAATTACAGAATAATAGCATTGTCGTTTTCTGGAATAACTAGTGATTTACTTTGTTAGCATATATTTGAGCGATAATTGGAAAGATTTGGACAGCTTCTTAGGGCACAGCTGTGGAAACTAATGACGCAAACTGATTCGTGATGCTAAAGGTTTAAGAGGCAGATGTAACATTTGTTCAATGGAAGGAGGTTTTATGGAACATACTAGCCTAAATTTAGTGGTTCATGACTGGAATTTTTATCTATATGAAAAGATGATGTAATAACTAATGATCTAATGAGAATAAGGATTGTACTTCCTTCTCACATCATCTTTTGACTATTGGATTGAAGGACAGCTTAAAATGTATTAAATTTGTTGAGTTAAAAAAAGTGTTATTGGCAGAGAAATCGTTAATTTAATTTAGTTCCTCAGCTAATTATCCTCAAATCAAATGCATTTCTACCAAAAAGAGTTCTGTTCTTTTATAAAGTTTATTATAGCCTTTACTAATTTGTGTCTCAAAGTTCATATGTGACGTGGTGAGAAAGAAGGGAGAATGAAATACCAACTAAATTCTATTCTTAATACTTCACCTTGTTTCAAAACTATGAGGCATGTTGTCAGTAGTTTTAAAGCAGGGGCTCTTAAATTACATACCAACCCCTTTTGAAAAATGAAAAGTAATTTTTTCTATAGATCCCCTAACATTTTTCTCTATAATGTACACTACATTATGTAATTATATTTCTAATAAATGCACAGAAACTTAACTGTAGCATTTTAAGAAAGAATATGAGCAGAAAAAGGGGTTGATTAGATTTGTTTTATTTTTTTAATGCTATGACATTTGCTTTATTAGCACAGATATCACACCTACCTATACAAATATATATTATATCTATACACATTAAATATTTATTATTATCTAATAATAATAATCTTTAATAATTAAAAATAATTTAAAAAAAGAAAAATTTGCCATCAACTCCTAATGAGTTCCAGGAATACTATAGACTCGTTTTAAATTTCCATAGACCCACGTAAAAGAGTTACCTATGTCTACCTATGAGTGGAACCTGTTGAAAATCCCTGCTTTAAATTAATCAAATTGTGTAGGAAAAAATTAAACGAAACTAAACGAAAAACAAACTGAAAACTGTTTCTAATTAAATGCATCAGATGATTATTGTAAAATTATGGGAGCTTATTAATTTATTACATTTATAATCTTAACAATATTAAGAGTCTAGAAATATTAACACAAGGATCAATAAAGTCTCTTGAAGAAATTTTCAAAAATGATTTAAAGAAATGCGCTTAGATAATCTTACAGAATGGCGTTATATGCAATGAGAATAATTAATAAGCAATAATAATACCATTTTTTATAATAACCATGCATTTAAACAGTTAATACATGGAATTATCTATCGAACTATCTTTTTTTCGAACACACACCCACCCACAAGAATTGAAATATATTTTACACTATCTGTTTTTACATTAAAAAAAGAATTTTCTTAAAAAAATTTAGCTTAATTATGAACAACAACAACAATACAATTGAAAAACATACAGAAAAAAAAACGTTTTAAAATCAGTAATTCGTAAGAGAAATCAAAGGATAAAACCCAATGGGAAAAAATTGTCCATTACATACATAGTTTCTTAAAAAAAATAAGGCACCAAACTAAACAATTATGTGTGTGTAATGCATCATAACACATCATAAACATGAAAGTGAGAAAATTAGAGAATTTTCTTTTATACGCTCTTTAAAACTATTATTATTCAGAAACAGAGTTTTATTTTTTGTATGTAATTTTACTTTATAATTGAAATTCCCGCTCCAGAAGAAAGATTACGGATATAAAAGTAAACAAATGATTTGAATATTTAGTAATAATTAATGTCTCTTGAAAGTAGAAAATATTATAACTCTTAGACAAATCGTTAATATTCATAGTAGAGGGAAAATATGATCGCATTTTCCTTTTTCAATTATGTTTATTTAATCAATGTGATATCTTAGGAATTTTAATTCAAATTAGGTATTGGTGAACTCGAGTTACTAGTAGTTTTGGTCTGAGTCGTTTTATATTTGTTTTAATACACCTACGTCAAAAGATTTAATATTGTCTTCAAAATGATAATACAAATACGCAAAAGTTAAAAGATAAACAAGGCGAAATATAAACACCAATGAGTTTTAATTCATTCTTTGCGAGAAAGGGTGATAAAAATTGAGCTCATAATAATTACTAATTTGTATTTTCGTGACTTGCCTTAATTCGAGTGAATATAACTGGAATAATTTGAAAGGCCCTTTGGAGTAAATTCACTGCAAAATTTTGAATTTTAATTGCTATATTTACAAGTAAATGTCAATGAAAGCATAAACGGAATTCCTCTATTCAATTTCCAAGTGTCCAAGTATCTAGCTCTTCCTAATTTTTAGTGATCTATTATTAAAGAAGATTTGAAAAATTTAAAGGGACAATTAAACTACAATGACTTATGACGCTAGTGGCAACTTAAATTGAACCAATTTACTGAATTTCATCATAATGTAGTGTATCTCAAATTAAATTCAACTTCAAAATGAACTCTAATATTACATTTTATCCGATTAAATCAAATGATCTTAAAAGCCTCTTTTTCTTTTTCATCTCTACTGTCTCTGATAAAAGAGCTTTATGTGTAAAACTAGAACCAACAGTTCACTTCTTCACAGAAACACTTAATTCTTAGCACAGAATAAGATTATTCTTAATTTCGTATTAAGGACAAGCTCACGTCCAACATCATAGAAAATTCTCTCTTTTAAATTGCACATTTAAATTAATACATAGGTACTTTTTAACAAGAGTTATTGAATTCCTCACAAATTGATTGCAATAAAATTGGATTTTCATATATAGGTGTTTTTTTTTACTGTCCATTAATAATCCTGAACTATTATCTTCTTCATTTAGTAACTTTATATTTATTTTGTATTTCCTCAGATGTAGAAAATTCAAAATAAATCACAATTAATTACTTTCCAAAGTATACGGTTGTCTTGGTGTGGTAGAGGATGAATCCATCCACACAGAGCAGCGGTTCTTAAACTGTGGTCTGCAGGAACCCCTGGGGGTCTGCAGCGTACTTCTAGGGGTCAGTGGAGTCTCTCATGTGACGTTGAAGTTTCCGTCTTTTATAGACTCTGAAAGTCCTCGTGGAAAAATTGAAGGATGTACCATACTAAACTAGATCACCAAATTGCTCCTAATGAAAAAAACTCTACCAGAACTTGTATTTTACTCAAGAATATTAAGTAGGGGAAAGATGTTCAAAATCTTGGGGTTCGCGAAGTCAGGGTGATACAAAAGGGATGGGGGCGGAGATTGAAAGTTTAAGAACCACTGATCCCACAGAGGAAGAAGCAACCGTCGCCAATATCCTTCGTGTTGTTTCAAAGTGTGACATAAATTAAAGTAAAACTGAATCAAAATTTAATAGAAAATCAACACTTCCTTTCATGTAAGGAAAACGTAATTATTAATTTTGAATTAAAAGTTTTATTACGTTTACGGAATAAAATTATTTGGCAAAGGTATCGAATTCTTCGGATATTATCATTAAAACATAACTAACTCAGAGTAAATCAAAAATCACATGAAGAATAATAAAAATTGAGAGTATCTAGTAAAACATTTGAGCTAAGTAAGGATACGGCTATGTCTTTGCCCAGAAAATGAAATAAAAAGCCTTTTTAATTATTTTAGAGTACGATAAATGATTATAAAAGGAATGATTAATGCGAACAGTTTTCTCAGATACACCAATGTCGTTGGGGAGGTAATAGTTTTTAAATAGTTTTTTGGAAGTGTTTCTCGAAAATTTCATGCAGTGGCGAAGTGTTTGTCAGTCTGTAAAAATGTGTTTCATCAAATGGAAAATAAGCATTGGGAAACAGAATATTCCAGAAAAATACAATTTAAAGAAATCATCCCCCTTATTTTCTTTAACGGTTCTTTTCAACATTATGGGTTAATTTGAATATTATTTTTGCGTAGATTATATATATATATATATTGTGTGTGTGTGTGTGTGTTGTGTCGAAATGTCACCACGCCGATGATATTTTTGAGTGGAGTTATAGGCTCGAATATCAACACCATCAAAGAAAATAATGCTGTATCCTAAGGCATGTGTCATTTTAAAAAAATGCGAAAGAAATACTACCTCAAATGTAACTTTGAGGGATTCTTTGATTGAATTCTGTGGGCAACAACTCTCCAAGTAAAGTTTAATTTAAAAAAAACCCCAATTTTCACCATTTCCTATGCATTTTGATGATTTTACATCTTTTTTCGTATGATAACCTCACACCTTTATTTCGGAGAAAGAAAGAAGAAAAAAGGGGGGGGGGAATTCTTGTGAATTTTATAATATACTTAGTTGAATTTTTCAACATCAATTTAGTATTACTTTTTTAAGATAGTAAAACTGAAAAGTGGTTTTACGATGTTTCTTTTAATACTCATAATGAAATATGAAAAGTATAAATATATTCGTCTAAAACTTAATAAAAAGCCATCTTAAGGCTTTGGGCAGCTGCTCACAGCTGAACAGATGGCATGCTTTAGTCCGTTTAATTTAAGGGGAAAGTTTAAAAAAAAAAACTTTTAATGAGTGTTTTTGATGCTAAAAAATTATATTTCAACAACGTCAGTTCCACCATTTATCACAATAACAATGATAGCACTTCATCGTAACTCAAATCAGCTGCCTCACCCGAAATCTTTACAAAACCCCAAGTCATAAAGACTGCAAACACATCAATGGATTTAAGAATAATGAAAAAAAAAAATGTCTCACCCCTGTCTTTCCAAGAGGCCCAAAAAAGAATAATAGCCTTTGCTCGTTTCTCCGAAATGATTAGAACCGGTTCCCGCATGGCCTACGCCAATCCTCACACCCAAAAAGGCGACGAGATGATCACTCGCAGAGAGAACCCAACCCTGTCGGAACCGCTAATTTGCAAAATGCTAATTTTATCCCACGAGAGCCTAGCGATGGGTGGTGTTACACGCGCTGCGATAACACTGACAGTCTCTGGGTGCTAATTGACGCCTTCGCTATCCCGGTGACACCCACGAATGAATACATCGGCTGCGATTTGCCAACGACTTCAGGTGCACCGTCCATCAAAATGGATCATGTCAATTGCGTGGGATGGAATGAGAGTGTCATTCCCCCTTCTTTTGTAATGAGTTCTTTTTTACCTCCCCCCCTCCCTATCATTGGTGATGAATAAGCTTCGAAATGTTTTATATCATAACAATGTAGCAAAGGCACCAGGTTGATTATGGCCTTTGGAAGATGAAACCGGAATGAATGCCGTGAATTTGAAGTAAATTGGGGACAGGGACCTTTAAAGTGGCTTTTTCTGAGATAAGTAGAGTGAAGGAATAAGGAAACATAGTTACGTAAAATGGATCTGACAAATGAGTAAATTTACAAATCGGGTTGATTTTTTAATCCTCTCATGACAGCATGAAGTATTGCTCCATTTTCATAAAAATAATTTTCTTGTGATTTTTTTTATTACAGTTATATGTGACCCCAATGTTTTAATGCAATACTTCACTCCAAGATGTTATTGCTGAAAAATAATTTTTGAAGTAGGCAGTATTTAACTGAAAAAGTAGAAATAAGAAATAAGTGTAGGAGAGAGCCTTTAAAACTATGTACCAATTGAAAGTAATAGAACTTTTTTCGCAGAGAATTGAAGGAATCATTTCAGTTGTACTTTTCAAATTTCCATGTTTATGAGGCTAAGAAATACTCTATTTCTCTTAAATTCCTCTTGTTTTTCAAAAGAAATAAAAACGTATTAATTGAAAAAACGTAAGTCGTAAAAGTTAAAGTCTTTTAATAAAAAAAAATATCGTATTTTTTTCTTACAAAAAATTAAAACAAAGATTTTTTTAAGGAAAGCAACAATACACCACTAATTCGTATGCACATAATCAGATTTATTTTATTATTGTTACGAAATAATATGAAAATATTTAACCCTTTTCAGAGGCAGTGATTTCATAATGAAACCCCTATTCATATATTTCTTTCAAGTATAAAAATCCGAGTAATAAGATTTGGTACAGTAGTGATTTTTTTTACTTCTAAATGTGATTAACCACATTTGAAAGCAAAAATAAACAAATATAAATAAAAATAAAATAAATATATAAATAAATAAATAACCTCCAGGCAATTGATTTGATTTTTATGCATGAAAGAAATGTTTGAATATGGGGCTTCAATGTGCAACCACCGCTTCTGAAAGGGAAGTGTCTTTTGTAACATTCAACACAAGAAAGAGACTAAGTATTTTCTGAATTTCTGTGTTGAACAGACAAAAAAGACAACTAGAAACGAAAATAATGTAAAATAATTCAGATGTTAAATCTCAAACTCATTTAATGAATGAAAATGAACATAGAACAACTGAAGTTTAATAAACTTGAAAATTGCTAAAAAGCGAATCTTTCATTTTTTTGGTTCACAAGACACGACTCTCTTTATGCTCAGTCATGCATCATTCCATTATTATCTGTTCTGTGAATTTAGAGAAACAAGAATAGCTAACAAAGTTCGTGAATGTAAAACTTTAAATGTGTCCAAATATTAGAACTATCTCTTAAAGAGAATCTACTGTTTTGTATAATGTTTTCCCCGAGTCAAAATATATTTCATATTACAGAATTTCGATCTTAAAATATATGTGATTCCTATATGATCAAATTCTTCAAAATTATCAATCCATAAACTTTAAGTATTTCTTTGATTGATTGTTGTGTCCAAGATTCTAATATTAAACTCTACAAAAATTAAGAAATAAATAGTTATTTTTTTTATATATTTATACTTCCGTACCGCAGACTTTTAAGAAATGTAACAAAATGTAAGTTTGTTTAAGACGACAATAAAATAGCATTAGTTAAAGGGAAAATAAATGTGTTTCAATTTAAAATATATATGAACTGATATCTGTAACCCCATTCGTCGTATCTCGAATCAAATTTAGTTAAAGTTGCAAAATAAAATGAAGGGCAATATCTGTAACGTTAGCTTTACAAACTCACTTTATCTAATGTCTTTATAAATCCTATGACCACAACAGCATAGTCAAGATCGTGAAATCGTGGAAGTTGATGTTTTTGTTGGATTGGGGGTTCGAGTCCTGATGACAAGTCAAGTGATAAGGAATACATTTATAAAATGACTACATTCTCACAAAACGTGCACACTACACCAATTTTGGACTTTGAGACTCGGCATATTTAATGTGCATTATCCCACTGCACGGCGGATCTTTAGTGGCATCAGCAATAACGCTGGCCAGGAGTTCGTGACCATGACTTAACATTTACAAAAATCTGTTGAAAAATATATCTGTGTATGTTAAAGACGAACGAACGGATTATGTTTTTCATATATCAGCTCTTTATTTCTGAAGGGGGCTTGTATCCTGAATGCTTTCGCGTATTAAATCAATGTTTACTCCCAGGGGTCTATAGAAGCTTTAGAGTTGTCGTCTATAGGAAAAAATTGAACCTCGAGGGTCCATAATATGAATTAAGGAGTTCATGATACGGATACTTTTCGGAAAATAATTTAAAAACAGTTGTATAAAATAAACTAACTTCTTAGAAAAGGCCAGAAGCGGAAGTTGAAGATATACATATTTTCTGGAATTTTGTTTAGTATCAGGAAAAATTCCTGTCTATAACAAATTATTAACGAGAAGAAATAATTATTTAAGCACCACTAATCTGGAAAAAGTTAGTCACACAGAGAGCAATCCATTTCATTCTACAAATGGATAGGCGAGGTGGAACTATTTGTTTCTTTTAAGAACGTTTATTGTTTCATTGAACTATGTTTCCCCTCCTCTTCCGTAACTACTAACAGTGATTGCGCCTAAGAAGTTATGTAACTGATTCCTCCGTAAAATAAATTAAAAATTAAAAATTTTCATTCCATTTTTTAATATAAAAATTTTCTAAACTCTTTTACCTTAGGATTTCTTTTTTAATATTTAAACTTTTTAATACTGAACGTTGAAAATAATTACACAAATAATAAATCTATTACATACGCAAATATATAGAGGCCCATAAAGTTCGATCTCTGGAAATACCCAAATCTTTATATTTAATAGTTTATTTTTTTTATTTTTCTGATTGTCATTGAAATGCAACACGCTTACTATTTTTTAACCATCAAACGAACAATTCTTTTGAAATGATTTCACAACAAGCATGACAAGCGTAAACAATAAAGAGCATATAAATAAAACCACACTCGGTGCTTTACAAACACGATAAAGATCACATCGAAAAATTCGCCAAATTCCGACATATTTATGAAGGAGGAAGGGAAACATGTAAAAAAAAGCGTCACTTTAGAGAGAAATCTGCCATGTCCGCATTGAGCTTCGGACCCACCTTGCAGAAATGCTGCGGTTGTGTCACGAGAAATTCCCATTCGTCATTCCAAACAGTGCGAATCAACAAAGATTGGCATGATTTAAATGGAAGTGCCTGATTCCCATCGAGTCTATTTGCATAGGCTGGCCATAAATTTGCTCACTTGGCGTGCCTCGTATGCTATGAAACTTCATCTTTCCCAGTAAGATTTCTCGGATTTCGATTTATTTATGGAGCATGTTTAGTGGTAGGAATAATTGATGGCTTTGATATAGTGGTCAAGTTGCTAGGAATATAAATACACCATGTCTGGATATGATATAGGGGTTTCGACTGAATGCCCTTTCTCCAGTTTGTCTTCAATTACAACCTTGACTTTTAATTCTATTTATATGCTGCATGAATGGAATCGATGACCTGTGCGGTAATCTGTATTACCGAGACGTGTCTCATTTTGTCTTAAATATGTTAAAAATATTTGTTTGATTTATGTGAGACATATGATTAAGGAGGCAGTGCTAATGGTCATGAATCAATCCTACATGTTTGCTCTTGAGAATTCGAAACAGTGTAAAAAGTATAGTTATCATGAATAATTAATTTCAAGAAAACATTTTTTATATGATTCAGTTCACAAAAAAAAAAAATTCGGTTTTTTTATTGAAAACTGCTTGGAGAAAAAGACAATGCACAAGAGAGAGAGTGAATAATTATTTAAAAATGTCACAGAATTATATTAATATCATTAATTTAAAGTTGCATATGTACCAGTAGCACATACAGGAAAATTTCAAGAGAGGGGGTCCAGGGTCGAAAGTCCACTATTCTCGTACCATACTCCAATACGCCGCCCAACATATTCTTTCAATTTTGTCGATTTTCGGGAACAGAACAGTAAAAAAATTATTAATGAATGAATAATTAGCATTAATTAATACAATTAATTTTTATACCAAATACTTCGTAAAATTTTACGTACAATATACATAGGATTATAATCAATCGAAAAAAATCATGCGCTTTGGGGGAGGGGTCCAGACAAGAGAACCCCCTCTTGTGTGCGCCACTGATATGTGCTCATGTTTTTCAAAATAAGTATGTTAGTATTTTAGTACTTTAAGAATACTATATTAAAATATAACAATTCAAGAAGGGGGGAAAGGGGTGAGAGCAACTATTCAAATTTGTACGGCTGTTTCTTTCCGTGAGAAGGTGTTATTACTTTTTTGCCAATTTTTTGAAGAATAGCTGAAATTTTAAGCTAAAACTATGTATCAAATATCTAAAACTAAGTTATTTTGAATAGATTCTTTTATTTCAGACGAAATAGTGTGTCTTCTCTCAACATAAGTAGAGAGAGAAAAAAAAACCAAGTTTTTATTGATGGTAGCAACAAAAAAAAAATAAACAAATAAGTTTTGTATAGATTTTATAATAAAAACAACACATATTACAACAATAACCTTAATGTCTTATTGTAGGGTTTGTTTTTTAACAATGATGGAATTTTTATCACAGGAAATTCCCAAGGCTACTGGCGGCAGATCTCGTAATTTTGAAACCACGGTCAAATGACGAAGATGACACCTGAGTAGGCGCCTCTCCCCTCTTTTAAATACCACGCCACTCCAATGGGAGAACTATGAGCCCTGAAAGATTTAAAGTGTTCTAACCCCTCTACACGTCAAGTCTTCAGTGTCACCAGGACTTGAACCTGAAACTCGACAGCGCCAGTCACGAGAGCTTGATCATGACCACTAAACCATTATAAGAATTAAATAACAAAAGTGCATCTTATATTAAGAGTGAAGATTGAAAGTATCAAAACAGGCATATATAAGTAGCAAAAAATGCATTATATATGTATAAGTAACTTCTCTTTTTGATATTTTTTATTTCAATCAATACATTATTCAACTCATAATGCGATTTATATTAGCCTATAGTTAAATATATAGAATAAAAAGTATGTATCATGCATTTTTATGGAAAAAATGCATTTTCATTATAACATGTAAGATGTGTAGAATTTGTTGTTGCATGTTTATGTTTTGAAATTGCAAAAACTTGCATTACCATGAGTGCCTTTGTTTAAAAGGAAAAGTATTCTCAGTTTGGGTTAAAGTTTATAAAATTAGAGGAGAACTGTTTTATTTCGAAAGTTTTATGTGCTTATAATATTTTAAATCTTACAAATAATCTCCAACCTCGCAAAATATGGGGAGATCTTGCGAAATATACAAGATCATATTAAATATGCCCAAGAATGTGTTTTACATATATTATTTTGTGCTTCACATATATGAATGTTCACCTCCTACAATCTCGGATCCATCTTTAAAAATATCAAATCCAACTATACCTTACGAAAGGAAATATAACTCACTTTTTAGATCGCATGCAATACCCAAGTCTATCGTTCCCAGAACAAGTATTCCTCCCCACTCTAGGCACCAAAGTAAGAATTTCTCTTGGAACATGCTCTTTTAGGAACAAACTTCATAATTTACCAAGTATCATCCCTCCCTTTACGTTACCAACCTACGAACAAACCCCAGGAATGGTGGGAACACTAACAGCTGGCAAATGCATGGACAAAATTGCTCGGCGAAATATGACGAACAAGAAAGCGATAAGATACTTCATTCCTCCCCCTCTTTCCCTCCAGAGAAAAAATGAGTATGTGCGTATATGAGTTGAAATGTATGCCCCTCCCCCCTTGAATGCAGGGTGGTGTAATTCATGGACCCTGCTCCTCGATTATACGGCTACACGTAATGGTAATTTTCTTGCTGACGGTTATCATGTAAGAAAACAATGGGAAACCACGCAGGATATGTGTTAAGTGATGTGGGGCCTTTGCCCAATATTGAATGATTGGTTCTATAGATGAGATACTCAAATATTTTGCTTTAGTTGTTTCGATGGGGGATTCTTTGCTTTGTCTTTTTTTGGTTTGTAGTTAAATGTTTTTTAAAAGATAGATTAAATAATGATAAAACGTATTTCTGATTTTAATTTTCTGGAAATATAATGTATAAACTATGTAAATTGTATCGTTGACATAAGTATCTTGTTTTCCTTTTAATGGAGTATCAGGTTAAATCAACTCATAATTTATTACTGGGGTGTCATTTTCATGAGCTTTTTAAAAAAAATTTATCAATCCCAGCAAAAGAAAAAAATTGTTTAAATTAAAAACTTGAATATAAAATATAACCCAGTCTGTGTGATTACGGTTTAAGTAGTCAAAGAGTAGGAATGATGAATTATATAGCGTATTCCTTAAAACAAAATGAAGCATTTTATGTTAACATATATGTTCAAATAATATTGATTTTTAAATACGATAATAAAATTTCACCAGTCTTTAAAGTTTTTTTTTCATGATTTTATAGCTCTATGCATACTTACAATTTGATTTCTGCTGATTTTAATGCAATTAGAAGGATTTGTTTTTGCATGTCAAAGATATTTAGTACCTATACTTGCACCAAATAAATTCTAACATAAAATTCAAGTTAATGAATGTGGTCCAGTTTCAACAAAATGATTTTCATGATTCTCGTAGCTGGACGTGGAAACTTTAAAGCCTATTTGAAACGCTTCAATTTGTCACCTACTAACCAGTGTTCTTGCTCCAGTGACATAGTCCAGATGTCAAAATCTGATACTTTTGCTTGTGCAAATTCTCTTCAAAAGACGTACTCTCATGAATTGCCTACAAAAAAAAATACAAAAAAAAAAAAAAAAAACAATATAGCGTGCCTCCTCCTTTCTCTACCTTTGTTCAGAGCAAATCTTCTTTTACATCATTTTGTGCATATATTAATAGCATTTTTCCCGTATTATTTAGATTATAATTTTATGTGTGTGTGTTTGCTAACCTTTACTGTATGTGTGTGTATATATATATGTGTATATTTTCAAGTGCGTATATATATATATATATTATATATATATATATATGTCTGTGTGTATATGTATATAAGTATTAGAATGTATGTATGCTTTATGCATTTGTATTTTGAAAATCTTATTCTGATCACACATGTGTTTCCAAACCTTCACCATTGTATAATTTTAATTACTGAATGTCTCAGTTTTTGCATGTGAGCAATCTTGTATTTTGTTTGTGTTTATTGTATTTGCATCCAATCTTGTTTCTTTTTACCTTTTGATTCCCATTTGTGCCTGTATCCCTCTACTTGAACTTCCTACACTATTAACTGAGCTTGTGTAAGCCTTGTTATACTTGTGGCACACAAGATCTACCTAGAGTCTCAAAAAATGAGTCATCAAAAATGTATTTTAGGATAATATTTTGCATGTACAACAATTTGCTTATATTCATTTCAGTACAACAATAATACAACTTTAAACAAATATTTCAAATATAAGAAAAACTATGTGAAGATTTTTAAAAATAAGATTTGCACGAACATTTAGATATTTATTAAAATAACAATAAAATTTTTATTCAAGTTTCAGCAACACACACGCACATACAAAAAAGATTTCTATATTTTAGAAATTAGAATTTGGTGGTGAAATGTAATCTTAATAAACATATATAAAAATAATTTTCACGAAATTTTTTGAATATCTTCTTTTTATGATAATGCTAAAAAGACTTTTGATAGTAATATTGGAAAAAAATCGTAACGCTTAATAATTTTCCTTTCTATGTTCAAAAATTTTCATAAAAACAGTTCGATTTCTTAAAAATCTATCGAAAATTTTCATAACGTTATTTAATATTTTTCATAACCAACACTGGGGGTTAAGTAAAGCACAGATTTTTAAAATTCTGGCTGGATTTTTGCTGGAATATTACCTTGTAATCAAGAAAGCATTGGGCATAAATTCATTACTGTATTTCAGTGGTCCTCAAACTTTTTCAACTCATGCAACCCCTCGAACTAGAAGGTGTTTCGTAGAACCCTATTTCACACACACACTAAGAGGATTTATCTTAAAATAAATTTAAAGTAGATCAACAACATATTAATATAAAAATAATTAAAAAGTATTACATTTATTAAAAAACTTGACTTTTAATATAATTTACTCATTCGTAATATTAATCTGTGTTGCAAGTGTCACCTACCCAAGCATTATGTTTAGTAACTAGAATATGTGGGACATCTATTGAAAATAACTGCAATAGCATTACATATTCTGAGTTTCATTTGGAGCTCAGGATTGTGAACAGTAAAATATTCACAATCTAGTCAGTAGCATTAAAGATAAAACGTTTTAATATTCTTTTATTTAATATAATAAAATTTATATATTATTATGCATGAATAAAATTTCAATGACATGGAATAATTTTAAATTCGTGTGGGTATACAAACATTTTAGAGAACGTGAATCCATTTTGCATACACATTTATAAGTCTCTTTTTTCGATTTTTTATTGCGACTCGTGATACCCTAGGGTTCTGTGGAACACAGTTTAAAGCCAACTGCTGTATCTGATTCTCATAACGAATTCAAAATTAATTTCAATTTACTGAATTCTAAAAAGGATGCTTCGGGAAAACAATTCAGTTGCTTCTAAATTTCTGAACTTGCTATAAAATTCTCTTTGACTTGTTAAGAAGTAAAAATGCTTTCCTGTGAAATTATTATTTATTATTGGTGAGTGTATTAACTTTACGTGATGTTTGTTTACCGTCTGTTTTTTTACTAGAAAAGAGAAAATTCCGAACTTTATATCTACAGGTAATAAAAAACATTACATTAATATCTTGGGGAAAAAATACAGGAATGTGCTTATTAATTCCCTTACAATGATGTTTTTCATTTACAAGTCTTTCGACCCTTATGTTTTCAAAATTTCAAGGGAAAACGCAGTAAAAGGCTCAATCAATTCATAAAATCAGTTATTAACTTTAAAAATTTGACTTCTTTTTTAATCGGAATATATGATTTGTCATACACTTATTTTATTTGTCCGGTTTGAGAAAAGAGGAGCTCGTATCTATCATAATGATAAGAGCTATATCAACATCCTCTTCAGTGCTAAGTTTTATGAGCAATTTACACTATCCAATGTATAAAAGAACAGCAATTACTTCTTGAAATAGTCATCAAGAGCCAATAGAAAGGCTGCATTTTTTCACGTGACACCACCATTTTCGTCAACGCCAAGACTGTTAAGGATATTTTTTTTTTAACGCCGACCTAAGTTCGAGGAATTCTCGCTTAGTTTACTTTTACGAACTTCCGAATGCGCCAAGTGGGCTTGTTTATGGACATTTAGTTGGTTTACGACGAAGTGTTTCAGAGACCTTAAAAAAAAGTGATGATAGCAAGACGCGTTAGGGTGGGTTCCATTTCATCGTTTTCTACTCTAGAATCACCTTTTTGTTTTCAAATTTTGTTTTGGTGTTCTTCCTCTCTTCTGCAATTTGGCGCCAGTCGAATAAAATAAGTTGTGGCGATAAAATTTCCTGCCATCCGTATAAAGATTCCAATTTAGTAGATGAGTGCGTTTTTAAAGAACAACATGGGTTTTTAGAATGCTACCTCTTTAGCAAATTATATGTTACAAGATAAGACGGATATTACCACAGACCTAGCAATTTCAAACTTATGTTAGCTGTTGCATTTGAGATCAAAATGACTTTTTAACCTAATAAATTTGACTAAAAGTAATCCCTTTTAAATAAAAATGTGCTTTAACATTTAGATACATGCGTGTAAGCACTTGAATTACAATATAGGTTTCTGTGTTTTGTTGTAGTAATTGTGTCCAAATTAATACCAATATGCTTCAAAAAGGAACTTTCAAGCAATTTTTCAAGGAGTGGTTGAGCATTGACATTGTATACTTTGGAGCAACATGAAATCTTCTGACGACGTGCCTCATAATTCTGAACAAACTGTCGAGTATTCTCCTTAAAAGCTTGATGAGTATTGAAAAGGCAATATTATTAACAGTTGATTTATAAGACAATGAAAAATTTTCCGAGTGAAAAATGCACGAAAAACAAATTTTCTTATAAAATTTTTTTGATTAAGGATTGCTTTTTTGTGAACTTTACTTGTATATATATATAATACTGTAAAAGTGTATAATTCAGTTATTTCATAGAACAACTTGGTATTTCATGAAACAACTAGATAAGTCAGTTAAAGTATATAATATACGAAAAATTTCATACTTTATCTAGTTATTTCATGAAATAACTAATGGTAGAAGGTTAAGAGGGAAAGATAAGCAATTTCAAACTTATTTCATGAATTAATTGATCATAAATACTAAAACCTCTCAAACAATACATTTTATCGCTATTGCGGATGATTAATTGGAACTCTGGAAAAGCAGATGATATAATTTGTTATTGATCATATTGCTAACATTAGTTAACCAGAAAGGAGAAAAAATATGTTTTGCATCTGTTACTGGCACGCAATTTACTTTTCTGTTCTTTGAACTTCAAGGATATCATAATGCTGGAGTAACCAAAAGTCACGCGGTACTTTTTTCTGTGCTGTTTTAGCAGTTTTTATTTCTGCTATCAAAATTAATAATTTTTCACAAGTAAGTGCCGCACTGTTTT
Source organism: Trichonephila clavata (assembly GCA_019973975.1). Classification (NCBI taxonomy): domain Eukaryota; kingdom Metazoa; phylum Arthropoda; class Arachnida; order Araneae; family Nephilidae; genus Trichonephila; species Trichonephila clavata. Next base: position 39,540 of record BMAO01026615.1, read on the forward strand.
CCCCTGTCCCACGCTTTTTTAATAAAGTTTCAAATATCTTTTCCACTAAATCTTTCTTACAGGCATGTCTTCCATTCCTGCAGAACTCATTGTTTGAAAACAGGTTGCAAAAATATTTGTTAATGATCCAAAATGTAAAACGCTAACATAAATACACCACCTAAATCCTATGTTTAAAGCAACGGAATGAAGCGTACACCACACGCATCATTGCAAAGCAGCTACAAGTGGTTCAAAACTGACTAAAAGCAACTAGAGTCAGTTCAATGAGGTCTCGTGTGCTGTATTTCTATCGAATACTTAGTTAAATCGTAGAATTCAATAACTTTATATACAAATGACCTGTTCAGTTATTTCATGAAATACCTAGTTATTCTATGAAATAACGGATTTCACTCGTTAACCGGTTACATATACACCAAACTTGATAGTGGTCGCAGGTGAGGTCTACATTTGCTTAGAAGCTAAGGGTCTTAAGGTGTCTCTTAAGACGTCTTTAGTAACGAAAACAACACCTGAGTTGACACCTCCAATTTATAAATTTCCATCTTGCCAAAGTGAAGATATTGGACCTCGGCAGAATTAACGTGTGCATCATCCTTTCTCAAGTGCTATCAGGACTCGAACCTTCAACTTAACAGAAACAACACGAGTTCATGACCATAACCTCTCAGCTACTACAATTTTTCTATGGAAATTTATCAAGAAATTTTGAAAATCTTATAAAATTTATGTTTCTAAAAAAGAAACTTTTTCATTTAATTTTTAAAAACCATTTAAAAGTAACTGCAGAGAGCTACTTTAATGAACCTCACTTTCTTATACATCCTTCCGCAGTGGCTCGACAGCCCAGGGTGGGCCTTGGCCTTCTCAAGAAGCCTGTTCCAGTCTAGCCTTCTTCCCGCTCGTGTTCACCAATGCTTAGTTCTCGAAACTAGATCTTTTTCTAGGTAATCAATCCATCTAAAATTTGGCCTGCCCTTTCTTCGTGTGCCAATTGGATGGGTATTGATGGCTATTTTAGTGGTGCGGTCCACTTTCTTATACTATTTAAACAAAAATTTAACGTATTTATTTACTTGAAGAAAGACAAAGAATTTTGTGTGTGTGTTGAAATTCGGGAAAGATTTATTGAATTATCTTTACCTTAAGTAATTCTACACCAAAGCGATTCTCTTGTCTTCTCTAACGACATCGTGTACTTCATGCCTACTACGTACATAGTCACGTGATTAAAATACCTTATAATTCATCCGATGTGTATATGAAGACGAACAGAACAACAGACAGCACGCAATTTATTTGCGGATAATTCAAGAGGCAAAGAAACTGAATACTCGATAATCTTAAATCTGCGTACCATCATGAAATATATACCATTTACAAAGCAATATCAATCCTCCATCACAACATGCGTACAGTATAAATATCATTTCCGTGCGTTTGATATGCGATATTTTTCAAATTCCGCAACACTACAAAAATATAGAAAACATGCGAACAAAAGAAGAACTCCTAATAATTTAACTCATTCACAATAGACAGATAAATACACTCTTTAGGTATTTTCCTTGTAATTCCAGCATCTAATAAATGACGCATTGTTTAAGATATTTCAATTTAGTCTTTTGTTGGTGCAAGCGATGGAGCTTGTCAAAGCATCAGATTTGAAAATATTTATTTCTTTTGGTGAAGCATAGCGCCACTGTGAAAAAGTACAACTTAATTGATTTATGTCCGATTGTGTTCTGTTGCTGCATCCATACTACGTAAGGTAACTTTTTTAAAACATCGGTACTTTTTTTAAAAGTAAAATTAACTTATTTGTACAAAAACATTTGCATATCGTGACGAATTTTTTTTCTTCATTTAACAGTTTTCTACGTAATGAAAGTCCTCTAAATATTATCTGAAATTTACTGAAACGTATCAATGTATTGAATTTTATAGATAAAATTTTATGTTTACGAATTACAAGTACGTCAGTTTTGAAAGTTTGTAGATTTTTTTTCTGAACTAAATAACCACATTCGAGGTTTGAAAAAACATCACTGGTGAATTTAAAAACAAATCCAGAAACATTTTTTTATGTTTGAATATGTCAACATCTTCATTGCTGTAGATTTTTATATTTTTAATGCTATAGATTTACTATAACATATAACCAGTTTCACTATATGAATCAATTTATTCTAGACAATTCTATCGTGACCCTTTGAGGATTCTTTTTAAAATGGCGTTTCTTTTCAAAATATTTGACATTTATTTACGTGGAGTAGCTCTTTTAACCCAATCTATTAAATTGCCGAACCCATCTATGGCATCACCTATTACATCACGAGGAGAGGAGTCTGAACGAAACTTGGAGTTGAACTGGATCCTTCTCCTTTTCAGCCGGTCGATTTCTGCCATCGTACCAACGATCAGGAGAAGTATAACAAATTTCTTCAACAAAATTGATAATTCTAAAAAGAAATCGATCACTGGCATCAAAAAATATACTTTTGATTTAAATTTTCATGCATCCAGACCAATCCTATATATATAATTAATCCTTCTTTTTTTGTGGTTTCAAAATAAATTATCTCTCAATTTAATTATTTTTATATACTGTAATTCTTAAATTTTTTTCATTTTTGCACGTCCTCCCGTTGGTGTGGTAGTTAGAAGAGGGGTGCTAGATCAGGTGTCGTTTTCGTCACTTCACCATGGTTCAAAATTGCAAGGTCCGTCACCAAATGCCTCGTGTAGCACAACAGTGCAGCGTTCATATTCACTCACTCACTCTTCATTTTTTGCAGCACGTCTTGCTCGAGCTCATAGCTACTCAATGATTGGTCGAGCTTCTCACCCAAACATCAATGCAAAAATAGCTGACCTTTCTGGTCAGCCAATCACAGAAGCTCCACTCGATACCAACTCATTTTAACTTTTCACATACAAAAATCTAACTAACTATCTCTAACTTGGACTTTTTTTCTGGAACCGGATTTGCTAGGCTCACCCGGCGCACTCTTATCAAGAAAATTTTTATGTGTCAAGACTTTTTTTTACCCTTTTTTAAACTTTAATTTTAATTGTAATGTTAATCACATCAATGTAATTCTATTATAATTTTAATTTATAATTGGTAGAATTTTAATTTTAAGTAATATATTGTTAAATAGGACAATAGAAAGCATTTTTAAAGTCATCTGAATAGTCATAAAAGGAGATAACGGCTCAGAAGAACTTGTGCTCCCACTCAACCAAACTACAAACTTCCTTCCACCAAGCTTTGACGTCATAATCTGATGTTATATAAGAGCAGCAAATCTCTTACCTCTTTTTAACTGCAAATGCTTTGCCCCGTTTTATGCTCTATCAAATATTTTTAAGAGACATTTTATTGATTTAAATCATTACTTACATTTATTTGGTAACAGTTCCTTGTTAATTGATTTAGTGGATTTTATTGCAAATGTAACGTTTAAAAGCATTCTTTCACAAGCTTCAAGAACCAATTTAGTAGCATTGTGTAGCTTCAAGAACCAATTTAATAAACAATATATCAATGAATATTTAATACTTTTCTAAGATCTTCTTAAAAAGTAAAATTATTTCCCAATAAGATAAAAAAAAAAACCAAGGTGATTCATGTTATTTTTTTCCTCTATAAGAATGTTTACAATTTAGAATTTGTTGTGAAAAAAACAGCTGCTCGAAAACATTAGAAACAGTAAAATTAAAATACAGAATAATCAAGCAAGGTCATCAATGATGCTTTTTTATGTCATACCATTGAAATAATTGAAATAATTCGCGACATACATTAGCTACATAATGTTTTGAAACCTCAGAAATACACACGCATGTATTCTCTCTGGAAATCATGTATTAACCTTGTTTGCTTCTTTAAACTACGGAAACAAGACATTAAGTAATGTTGTTGATTAAAAGAGTGATATCTTTTCAAGCATTGTAGAAATGAAATAATTATTTGGATTAAACCTTGATAGAGCTTTTGTACACATAAAAATGCAGCAATAATCGTGAACATTTATTAGCGTTACGTTGAAATGTTAAAAAAACAGCACTTTGAATGAAGAACACATGATTGCGGAACATGTCAAACACAGTTCTAGTTGAAATGGGGAAAATTACGATAACAGAGCTAAACAATAACACATATAAATAATAGTATAATATTAAAACACACACAATAAATGACGGAAGAGATCAAGGTTTAAAGAATAACATATGAAATTAGAATTAACTTGGTTAGTAAATTTTGAATGATGTTAATGGAGGGGGGGGGGGTGATGATATTGCATACTTAATTTTCTTAAAAAAATCTTTATGATAAAATCTATTACTTCAGTTTATAAATTGTCTTTTTTTCATTCAGTCAAGAGAGATATAGTGCCCTTATGTGTGTGTGTGTGTGTGTGAATTTAATTATTATTTATGTATAATACATTCACTACTTTTGGTATTTTATTTTTTCCATTTAATTAGTTTATTCTTTTAACTTCAATGCTTTGATACGTTAGAGATGGGAATCCAAACTTGCGTACACTATATAGAAATGTATGCTCTGCATTACATAATATATAATCCACAATTTAAATACATAATTAAAACCATACTTTGAACTATGCACTTTTGAGAACGAAAATCCGTTTTTAAAGAAAATACAACCGATCAAAACAACTACTGATGGTATCTTAATGAAAAATGCAGCATTTGGACGAAAAATTTCGAAAAAGAGATCTACCGGACATATTCCCTTTGGCTATGTTTTTGAGTAACAGAAAAAGCTATACTACTGCATACTTAGAAGTCATTGTCCTTTCACAGAAATTTCAATCCATCTGTGAAATCTGCATGCATACAACCCCTTTCCCCACAAGCGACCCATCAAGAGTTCGAACTGACATGTGGAAATATCTCTTGCGTGCAAACTTCACCTTCTCCAACAACAGTTTCAGGAATCGAAATAGATCCATCATTGTCATACGGCCGCGGCAATCCAGTCGCATTATCAAATCCTTGTGGTGGAAGAAACTCTTCATACATAATACATACGCGTTCAAGAGGCATTCAATCGAAGTGGCATTAAAAGACGTTATCGCTTGTGAACCAACAATCAAGGTCTTCATGCTGGCAGGATGACACCGATAAAATAACGTGCATATCGCAAAGAGTCAAATGGTCAAACCTTGCCAATGGAGGTATAATGTCTTAATCTGAAAACACTCGTCATTATGAATAAATTGAGAGATACTAAGAAAAAAATTATTGCAACTTCAATGCATTTTGTCAGTACCGTGTTAAGTACAGTATTGGAAAGCAACAATGACGCACACAAGGGTGGGGTGTCCTGAAGGGGGGGGTGTCCCCCCCCCAAAGCCCCTGATTTGTTTTCGATTGATGATAATCCTATATATATAACAAAATTTAATTAAGTACTTGTAATTAACAATTTATTTTTATTAATTAATGCTAATTATTAATTCAATAATTTATTTGCTACTGTTTTTTGTTAACAAAATCAAAAGAATCAATTGGTGTTGTCTTGAGGTATGATACGAGTTGGGGGACTTTCAATCATGGACCCCCCTTGAAAAAATTTTGTGTGCGCTACTGTGAAGCAGTGTTTCTTAAAACTTACATTCTTATGCACTGCAATAGAAAGCTGTGTTTTCTTTCTTTTTAATTTTCTGTCTGTAAAAAAAAAAATAACTATTTCAACCTCAGTGCAACTTGACTATTTCATAACACATAAAAAAGCACATGAAAATTAAATTATCTCTTATCCTTTCTATGGATTCCCATTCGAACAGTAGATAAGAAACGTGCAGAGTCCTATCTCAGTTTGAACAATTATTCATGATATGTATGCTTCCTTATCTAAATACTTATCAATTAGCAAGCAAATTAAAATAGTATATAAATATTTTCTTTCTTTTAAGTGATTGAACTGTTGTAAGCATTCAGTTTGCTATTTTTATCCGTTGCAACTGAAAGAATTAAAAATAGCTTTCCAGATATAACAATGTTATTTTCAGAAACAAAATATGCACATATAGAATGAAAATAAGAAAAAGCGATGCTGACAGTAATTTATTTCACTATCTATTTTTAAAAATGTACTGTGTTTTAAGTTTATTTCACTTTATAGAGTAAAAGGAAATTGATATGTAATTATAGTTTTTCAAATACACTTATAACTTTATCAATTCTAAGATTCTCATATTAATAAAAAAATTAATTCGTCAGAGATAACTTTCAACCCAAAAACGTACAACTTGTAAATTTACTTTTTTAGTATGAGCTTACGACTTATCTTGTAAATACAAGTTTCACACCAAGCCCTTTTTGTGTGATTTCTTCATTGAATGTGATTCAAATACTCACACATGCATTGTGACTTCTTGAAGAAATGAAATAAAGTATTAAATTAATCATGCATGGAAAAAAAACTCGACAGCTTAAAATTTTTTCACAAATTATTAAATTCGGACATTTAAAAAACTTTAATATATCTTTATACAGCACAAGTAACGAATATTCTCATTGCGCAATTTCCACGTACAACAGATTGCATTTTGTACATTACATTATGAAAGTGTTAATTTATATTCAAGATTTTTGAATAGTGGCGAGCTTTCCTCGAAATAAAGTCGTTAATCCAAGAATTATTTAGAAGACACGAGCCAGCTTAAATATGTCAGATATAGAAAACCTTTTGTTTTACAATTTCATAAATGAAATTAAAAGCTGGGAGAGCTTATAGTTTTAATAAGCTTTAGTGTAGAAATGGCAGCCAATTTTTGATGAACGGTAGCTATGGGATGATTATTTTTTAACGTTTCACTACGAAGGATGTTGAGAGACCTTATAATTTTCTCAACCCGAATCGTATGATGACATTTGTGAGCTACATCCCACTCTTCAAACTTTTACATCACTTTAATTTGTGGAATTTAAGCTCGATAGATTTAACACCATTCAGTTCCTCTATAAATGGTGTTTTTTTTTTTTTTTGCTTGATACCAAGATTCGAACCTATGAATTGAAAAATACAACGCCAGCCGCGAATTATCGAGCTTGACTAATAAAACTATCGTAATCTCATAACTATGGAAACTCTTGAGATAACCGAAAAACAATCTTATTAGAATAACGTCTCCTATTTTAAACAAGATATTAAGCGAAAAATGCTATTTGCAATTAAAAAATACAATGGCAAAATATAGAAAATAATTTTCTTTTATTGTATATCTTCCGGCTTTCTCTTAGATAATTTATTTATCATCCAAAGACTAATTTGATTTTTGCCAAACATCAACTGCAGATTTATTTTATCATTGAAATTTATTTAATGCAGGATGTTGATTTAATCGAAAAATAGACATATAACACTAAAATTTAACTTTCCTTGTCTAATCGTTATCTTTTATCTCTAGTTAAGAGGAATAATGGTACGATTTAAACAAAAAATTTTAATTTAAGGATTTTCAAAATTTTTTGGTTGCCTCCTATGTGTGTATACTATGTAAAACAGATTTTGTGCTCAAAATTTCATAAAAAGCTAGCCATTTAATTTTTTAAGGAAAAAACTTAAAATTTTTGAAGTGATTTTAAAATGCTACTTCTCCTACAAAAACTTACAAACATGCATGAAATTCGATTTACAAGTACGTCAAACCATGTATAGCAAAAGTTGGTATGGGTTTTGCGATAACACGATTGGTATTTGTACAATACTTCTTTTTATGAATACTTAGTGAAAATTTCTTAAAAAATTTATGAATTCTGAGTTTGGTTATTTTTAAAAAAACAAGTTTTGCTTTGATTCAAAAATGCATACCAACTTTTGTTACATAGGTAATAGCAATAGGTTTAAAAAAATTCAAGCATTAGGCACAATAGAAAAAAAGCCTTAGCATTTTATATGAAGACAAACTCGTTATTTTAACTTTCTGAGATAAATAAGTTTAAAATTTCGATTTGCCATAGGGATGTGAATTAAAACGAACGTAAAAGCCATCATAATTGTAAGTGTTTAAGTTCAGACCTTTCAAATTTTGTAAGATTATAGAAAACTATATAAAGAATAATTTAAGCTAAAAAAATTAGATTAGAAAATATTCGGGTCTTTTTTGTGGCTTATAATCTGATAATAATTTTACACTTCTACAAAATATTTATAATTGTGTTGTTTATAATTGAATGCCTGTATAAAAATTTACATTCCCTTATGTTAATTACAAAATATAGCTAAAAGAGTAAATGTTGTACATATTAAACAAAGATTTTAAAATTAATACCAAAACTAAAAAATTTAATTGATAAAATTGTTTTATGTATAATAGAGGAAAAATTCTATTCTGCTGTTATGTTGGTGCAATTAAACAGAAAGTCTTAAGTAATAATGTAGCCAAAATCTTTCTTAGTGTGCTTCCAGTTTATTAGTCCTAGCTTTAAGATTGCACAATATATTTATTAGTGTCATAAATCATTAATCATGGGCTATATTAAGTAACACGTAAGAATGAAGCGGAGATAAGCTTCGTGGTTTAGTAAATTGCACTATGAACTTCGCTATAGATTAGCTCCGATTGTTACAAGTCACACACTGATTTGGACCCAACAATTTTTTTACGATTGTACGATAGCATAAAAGAAAAAAATTGTTCAATTATATGCAAAGAAAATGCTCAAATTTGTAGATAGAAATTAATAGACCCAACGTGATCTGTTTGCAATATTTTTTCGCTATCGACGTATGCATATTAAATATCTTGCATGAACAAAGATAAAAAATAGACCTGTGCAAAAACAGTAGCAAGGGGAGGCTCAATTTGTCATGTTGATGATAACATTTAAACAAATGATTATTTGTTATGTCAACTTAGAAAGATGCTATATTTTCTCTGTAGTTTTATCTATGTGTGAGGTTCACATGTAAATTTATGCACTGCGTTTTTAGGTTCACTAATTACCGTCGAGATTTTATTGATTGAGATATTGCAGCGACCAGACCACACATGACTGAAAAGCCTAGCAATTTGGAGAGACGTGTCGTCCTGTAGAATTAATAACGTGCAGAAAAATTTTGGTAATTTATGGACTGTGGAGTTATTTTTAAACTTCGCATGATTTGTATGTTTCGTATAAAAGTAATAAAACTGATATTAGCATGCATATGACGTTGAGTATATCTCTGCGGTCACTGTTGCTGAGAAGTCAAATCACGATCTCGTTACTGAGATTATTTATATTGGATCGAAAGCTCAAGCCCTGAGTACAATAAAAACTCGTTGTAGAGAGTGCAAACACACTCTAATTCTGCCAAGGCTCTCAGCCCTCACATTGGTGTAGAGTAGGAACCCCTTGCCAATACCCTTTGTATTACTCATTAGGATGGAATCAATAAACAATCAATCAATTAAATATATCGGCAGAAAACTGTGTCCCGTGCTTATACATTTACTGTATTGCATACATATAGCCATTAATCTCTAAAGTGCACTTATTTTTCAAAAATTATTTTTAACGCTTTCACAATTACCCATTCTTATTGTGATATTTGAGATATAAAGGTAGCGTGGTATTGATTAATTTAAATGTTTAGTTTATTTACGTCACAGCTATTATTTACAGATTATACACTCACTTCTCTCTCTCTCTCTCTCCAAAAGTTAAGCACGAAAAGTTAAGCAAAATTTGGCAGTAAAGTAGCATATATATTTATACATAAAACAAAATCAATAATTATATACAGAAATGAAAACAATATTAAATTTTTGTAAGTTATCAGATAATGTCACACTGGAGACTTAAACAGAATTATGTATAAAGTGAAAATAAACAGCATAAAATGAAATAAATTATAGTTTGAAAAAAACTAAAAAACACTCTTTTATACTGTATCGAACTAATAAGTAAAAAATAATTCTTAATAAAGAATAAAATGATTAACGAGAAAATGAATGTCATTGTGGTTAAAGATTGGGGTGTTTTGTACTACATTTTTACACTAATTCAGCTTTTTGGAATAGAAGTTAGAAATTATAACAATTGATACATTTGTAGAACACCCCACGCTTTTACCCCAATGACATTCATTTTCTCGTTAATTATTTTATTCTTTATTAAGAATTATTTTTTTACTTTTTAGTTCAATTCAGTTTTAAAGCGTGATTTTTAGTTTTTTTTCAAACTATAATTTATTTTTAATTTTTTAGTTTGAACTACAATAAAAGCGTGTTTTTTAGTTTTTTAAACTATCATTTATTCATTGTTGAATTGATCCTTGAGTTTGATATTTGAAGCTGGAATTGCGTGGCTGTGGAATTAGTCTTGCTCTTCAATGGATATTAATTAACGGGTTTGAAGTGTATTTATTCTCTCCGTTTACGAGGCCTCGGATCGTTATATTAGATTCCGTCTCTTTTGAACAGGTTAAACAAATAAAAGTGTGTAAAGAAGAAAAAGTTCGAATTACAAAATTTTTTAATGTATCATGTTTTTTTACGGATAAAATATTATAAAATTCCTCCTTTTTGTTTTAGTTTTATTTTTTCCCATTTTCATGCATTGTCATCCATTTCCGAGCTATAGTCCGAATTTCAAGTCTCTAGCTCCTCAGAAAGTCACACAGTTTAAAATCAATTACAAAATTCCACCCGGATAGACATTAAAGAAAGCGAGTTATTAAAAACATGGTAATATTAAGTATCTATCGTCTTTTCACCTTTTAAACGTGTTCCTTTCATTGTAATTCGTATCATCATTTCTAAGCGTATTGCTTTATATAAAAAAAAAAAATATTTAGCAGTTAGAACGAAAATTATTGTTTTTCAAATGCTCCAGCCTTTTTTTTGGTTTTTATTTTCAGAAAAATGTTTATATTATGGTCAGTAATTGCTAACACACACCCACCCTCCACTTTCTCAGATATAGAACACTTCTTTTGTTTGTTTTATTTCTTTTAACCGCAAGTGTATTTTGTACTTGCATATATAATTAGCGTTGAATTCAAAACACTTTATGGTTACACCTTATTCTTTTAGTCGCCAAATCTGGAAATGATGTAGGAAATGAGTCGCCATGTCTAAAAATGGTACATGGAACTAGTCGCTAAATTTAAAAATGATATATGCAATAAGTCGCCAAATCTGGACGTGATATATGGATTTGTCGCCAAATCTGATTATCCTTATTCCTGACGATCCTGAAAAGGACAATGGAACAAAATTATGAAATTATTGTATTGTCATCGGTCCTTGACAAGTGTGCAAAATTTCGAATGAATCCGATCTTTTTAAGTGGGTAAAAATCAAGTTCTAAGATTCCGTTACATGCAAGTGAAACTTATAAAAGCGTGTTAAAAAAAGACATTAATAGGGTATGTGATCTCCCCTCATCTGTGTGCAAAGTTTACACCTTCTGACCATGCTTTCAATTAGGTGGTTAACCATCGCAGAATTAAGCAATCGCCTTTCTTCTTGAAGAGCAGTTTAAAGCTCAATAATAGTGGCTGGAGGTGGGAAACGTGAAGGTACAGCACGGCCGAGAGCATTCCAAAGATTTTCAATGGGATTAAGGTCGGGCGAATATGCTGGTCACGCCATACGCGCAATCCCTTCTCTCTCCAGGTAGTCATCGACGATGTCAGCTCTATGGGGACGTGTGTTACGTCCATTAAAACAAAAGTAAGGCCAACTGCTGCAGCGTACAATCTCACAATGGATTCTAGGACTTTATCTCGATACCGGATAGCCGTCACAGAACCCCGTTTACAGATGTGCAGGTCGGTGCGGTATCATAATGAAATCCCTGCCCATACCATAATGCTTCCGCCTCGGAATGCGTGATGTTTGGTGATGTTTTGGGGCTGATTGTGCGTTCCTTGTTTACGCCATATCATTATACGCTTGTCATCTGGCTCGAGAGCAAATCTTGACTCATCAGTAAACATGACATTACCCTAGTCAGACACAGTCCAATTGCCATGTTCCCGGCAACACTTTAATCGTGCCCCTCTTGATTAGGCGGATAGAGGAACACAAACTCGAGGTACCTGGGTAAACAGTCCATTCATATGTAATCTTCAGCCTACAGTAGCTGCAGATATAGCCTTACCAATGGACACTGTAACCATAGATGTCACACGTGTGGAAGTCTCTCTGTGATTCCGCTTGGCTACAATAGCAATATTTCGATCTTCCGCGGGGGGTTGTAACCCTTGGGTGACCGCCTACGGGCCTTCGGACAACTGTCTGTGTGGTTTGGAATTGTTTCCATAGACGTGAAATTATAGAATGTGTGTGTGATGAACGCCGAAGAAAAGAGCAACATCTGTGATCGACTGCCCTACTTCAATGCGTCCCACAGCACGCCGGTGCTCAGAATCTTCCATTCGCTTTCTGGAAGTCATAGAAACACGTATGTCTTGAAAACAAATTGCACGAAAGTTTTAAACCCCTTTATCAGCACTTACAATCAACTTCTGTAACCCTTCATAAAGCTGGCTTCTTATAAGACTGCTCTTTTTGCATATTTCTTGACATGAAAGCACGATTGGCTGTTCGTGGGCAGAGTAGGGTCCCTTCTGGTGTCAAAGGTTGCCGGGCGATGTCCAAGACAAGACGATGTCCGCGCAATATTTTTAGTGTGCAGATGTCGTTGCACGTGTAGTGATCATATCCACGAAAGAAGCCGATTCACGACTGTGGGGCGGGAAACGTCACATTTGCAACAGCTTTAGCCAGATACATTCCAATGTTGAACATTGATTTTAAAATTTCCGAGTATGCAATTTTATCAGTATTGCTCTATATAAAAATAATGAAATAAAAAGAAAATATGATTATTTTTCTTCCCTCAGAGGTTCGTTAAATAAAAAGTGCTCGGTAGAAAGAATTGTAAGTTCATAGTTTTTAAAACACATTTAAAAAAAAAATATCATATAAAATTCAACAAATTTCTTAAAAGTTTAATGAAAGCAATTAAAAATTGTATTTTTGTTAACAGATTATAAAGTACATAAAAGATTTTTTATTACTCACTATTAGGTAAGAAAGTTGGATTTTTCAAAAATGGAACCCTTAGCATCTTCACGCTTATTTTTTAACACTCTATGAAGTTACTTTGATTACAAAACATAGAAGAATAGAGAAAATTTCGTGAACGCTAAGTGTCAACAAAAGATGTTTATGACTGTTGATCAACTTCTAGAGAATGATTTTCCCTCTCTCTCTCTCTCTCTCTCTCTCTCTCTCTATATATATATATATATATATATATACCGTATTTACTTGAATCTAAGCCACCATCGATTCTGAGCTGCACCTCCAATCCTCTACGTGTTTTTGAGAAAAATAAATGGTTTAAAAGGTTCATTAATATCGGATACTTAAGAAATTTTTTTAAAAATTTTTAATGGGAAAGAATAAGTTAATAAAATTTATTTATTTTACCAGTATTAGAATCTATTTCAAATACATACATGAACCAAGAATTACTCTAACTGTCAGTATCATGTTTCGAAAATGATTCGTCTCTCCCAATGTCGCAGCTGATTTCGGAAATGATGCCAGTGTCGCCATTTTTCTGCATGACGTCGTCTTCCGTGCCATCCAATGCATTTGTTATGCTATATTTTATAAAAATAATGCATTATAGAAGAATGTAAATGAATTATTAAAGACTATTGAGCATTTGAAAGCAAAACTTATATCATTTTGTTTACGCCATCGACGTATATTCGTTTCATCCATATCAAATTTTCAGTGGCCTCTGCTCTATTTCCGCTTTTATTTTCTGCAAATAAAATTTCCCCCTTTTTTATACTTCCGTCATAGTGAACTCGTCTTGATGCTGTTACCGATATCTTTTAAGTTTAGTTGGTTAAAAGAAAGCTCATATAAAAAAATTTTCTAAATACGAGCAGACAACGATGTTTAGGACAGACTGAATCCTGGAAATAAACTGAGCATGGGATAAGTCATCGAAGCATGTGACTAGAATGGGTGGTTGCATTTTTCCTTTTGAAGGGGGTGGTAACTCAGTTTTCTTCCATCCAACAAATCTTTTGCCTTCGGATATAAGCAGCACACGATTTTCAGCAGCATTAACACTGGAAAAATAATGCGGTTTTAATTCGAGTAAATACGCGGCAATCTTCTTACTCCTCTTCTCTCACATTTCCCAACGAATTCTCAAAATTTTGAAAACCAATATGTTGAACAAGTGTATTTTTGCCGTTGTAAATACAATGCTGCAGCAAACATCTATAGTATTCAATTATTCATCGCAAGAGCTACTTATTAAAAACCAAAGAATTTTAGAAAGCTATAGAGAAAAAGGAATTGATATTTCCTAGTCAAATTTCGCAAACAGAGTTCGAGAATGAGAGAAAATTTTTTTAAACAGATTTTTTTGGATTATATTATTCTCTGCTTCGAAGCAAACTTTTTCACTATGCGACAAATATGGCTATTATTGCTGGATAGATTTTACACAGTGGTGCACACAGGAAGTTTTCAAGGAGGAGGGCAAAGTCAAAAATCCACCATTCTCGCATCATACTCCAATACGCCGCCCAACATATTCTTTTGTTTTTGTCAATTTTCGGAAACAAAAAACAGTTAACAATTAATTATTGAATAAATAATTAGCATTAATTAATAAAAATACTATTTTATTTACTATGTATATAGGATTATAATCAAAGGGGAAAAAATCAAGGGCTTAGGGGAGGGTCCGGACTAGGGAACTCCCCACCCCCCTTGTGTACGCCATTTGTTTTACCTTATCATTTGTTCAAAAGTGCAGAAGCAAAAGAATCCCTTCTTAATTTTCAAAGAGAAGTAACTTGGTATGTGTTTTGCATAAATCTCCAAATCCAATTTGTTCCCAGATTTTACTAAAGCTCTAAATCTTTGAAACAAGCGGAAGCAAATTTTCTTGTGCCATCAGCTCAATAATGGTGTGCGGTTTATCAGAAGGACACTAAAAAATTTTCGAGTGCAAGAAAGAATTAGTTAATTGTTAATTAACGCCACACTCTGAGGCAACACGAGGACTATTGGAGACTTCGTGATTTTAAATCACGGTCAAGTGAGGAGGACAACATCTGAGCTCTTATACCACTCCGGACACAAGTTTACGACCGTGACCACTCGGCCACTGGGGTCAAGATTGCTTTCCTAAGTACTACAGACGGTAAAAAAACTTAAAAAAAACTCAAAATTTGAAGGCCAAAAGTAACAATATTTTTTTCTCATTACTTCTTGTTTTAAAGAATTTTAGTTTTCCTTGTATTCTTATACTTTTTGTCAATATGATTATTACTCCTATAGTTTTAATATGAAGGTAATTTGTGTTACTTCCTTCATCCTACTGCCATTTTTTTTAATGTGTTGTAATTAAGTCATCGCAAGAAGCCTTTAAATGTATGAATCCCTGTTTATTACTTATGTGTATTATTTTTTAAAATTAATGGTAAGGCTTTTTCCTTTAGAAAGCTTCGTCTTAACCGCAAGAAAACTCAGATAAGAATAGCTTTACTGTATGATGGGAGCGCTGGCCTAGTTTCGTATTTAGTCAGTTTTATTTTTAAATCATGCTCAGAAATTACTTCGTAGTTTTTTAAAAAAAAATTGTGTACAAAAACCAAGTTTAGAATTTAAATATTATTTATCGTATTTTTAGAATCATGTGAGAAAACCAAGTGTTTCCCTTCAGTGTTTCGTTTATGGAACGTGTCATAAGCCATATGTATTTTTCCGAATTTTTTTTCGTATCTCTAATGTTTGAGTTTTAATTCGATTTCTGTCAATAAATGGTTTGTGTTAGATACCAAACAATATAAGGCTTTAAAAGATTAGTATAAAAATTTCACAATTATAATGTTTGTTCATGATTTAGCCTTTTCAGACCCCAGAAATAAGCACAATTTCAGCAGTCTAATTAATAAGTGTAACTGATACCCAATTGGCTACCATGATACAACATGTTAATACTAACGCAAAAATTCCAAAATTGTCTCTTGGTAACAAATTCTTCTTTTTTAAAACATTTATTTATAATTAAATTCGAAAGAACAGTTCTTGATTTGCAGGCCCAAATAAAGATCACATTTATTGTGTATTACTCTCGACTTCATTTTACAACTTGTGAGACCGACCTATACGCGTCCCTCAACTAATCCTCTTTTGGGCTAGCAAAATTCATCAATCTTCTCCTAAGAAGAAGGCGTGATATGCAAATTAAGTTTATTTTTTATAGTTCTAGTTCGCGAGTTAAAAGAGGAGTTAGTGAGTTAGAAAGTTAAGAAGGATAGATAAGAACAAGTTAGAAGATTAGAAGGTGAGTAACTAAAGGTGACAAGAGGAAGATAACCGTAAGAGGTTAGAAAGTCCTCGTAAAAAAGTAAAGTCAGGAAATGTTATAGACAAATTCAATTGATTAGAATTTGATATTTAAAGTAAATATTTAAAGTATTAAAGTGGTTAAGTGGACATTAGTTACATACCTACCGTGTAAAGTAATATTAAGGTAGAACTATTATTATAAAGGTTTATTTAATGTATCCTCCCAAAACGCGACTATCGTCCCTTCCTTTGTTGACTGACTGGATCATCCTATTTATAGTGTTGCATTGAATTGTGTTTGAGTCTATTAAAGTTATAAATAAAATAATTATGTCGAATAATCCTTCACTTCTCTCCAGACCTTTAGCTGGGTCACAGGGTAGACGGGAAGTAGGGTTATTACACTTGGATTGTGCACTTCACTTGATTAATCAGGTTTACATATAGAGAGTAAAATTTGATGGAATTACTTAAATTCCATCAAATTTGGATTCCTCTACTGGCAAAGGAACAATTATTTGAATCCGTTTTGGACGAACACCTTCATTTGAAGTTTCCGAAATTCTGTTTTTATCAGACATTCGAAGATAACAAGCTTGTAACGCCGGCCGGCTCCTGCTTCCATCTGAAACCCCTTGTGTACCCGCAGACCCGGCTAGGTGTGTGGGAGAAACTGAATAATCACTAGGCATGTTTCACTCTAATTAATTTATTGACACCAAAATATCAATCAGACACAATAACAATCTAATTAAGATAACTGATCAGATAGTAGAGCGCGGAGGTCAGATTCAATAAATAGCACGGGGATAATAATACGGCCCTCAACTGATTCCACGATAGCTTAAACACGCTCAATATAAACTACGTCGCACACTAATAAGCTAACTTCTAATTAAACAAGGATCACGATACCTGTATTTTTATGAAGTTGATCCTACATTTGAATCTTTGCAGGAAATCCTTATCTGGATTTAATCACTGTCGATGATCCACTCTCAGTAATTCAAACTCCAATGCTCTTAATAATTCCACGATCCTTCACTCTTCAACTAACAAACTAACTCGCCAACTCCTTGCCAAACGCTCAAACTCGCGAATACAGAATTTATATAATATACTTCATTTACATAATCACTCTTCCTTACTCGGTGAAAGTTGGTTGATAAATTTTTTCCCCAGAAGAAGGAATTACTAGAGTCGTGTATAGATACGTCACAAGTGAAGTGGCGCGCTTATCCGGAGGACAGAACCAGGTACCTTTGGATCCGAAGCCGAGTAACTTAACCGCTTCACCAAAATGATCACGATAGTGCGGAGGTTGTCACTGGCTTATATAGATGGTACCGCTACATACTACCCCACCAGTGAGTCGGTAGATAGGAGAACGAACGATGTATTTGTTTAATCAAGCGTGTTTGCTGCTGCGTCATGAGTTGTGACGGCTTTTGCTGGTTGCGTCATTCGTACGTGACGGCTTGTTGATTGCGTCATATGTGAGACGACTTTGTTCATTGCGTCATATATCACGTCTGGGTCACCAATGAAGTGGAGCGCTTATCCGGTAGGACAGAACCAGGTACCTTTGGATCCGAAGCCGAGTAACTTAACCGCTACACCAAAATGATCACCATGGTGCGGAGGTTGTCACTGGCTTATATAGATGGTACCGCTACACAAGTTTAAAATCAACTGAATGGAACATGCCTTTCATAGGAATCTCACCGTTCTGGAAAGGTTGAATACGCAATATCCAACAGTTGAATGTCTTCATGTCTAAAAATGTGCACATATACACATTGTCTAATTCTTTAGACGATTAAAGATTTTGTATAATTTAATAGCCTAAAGTAATTCTTATTCATCCCTCATATCAACACCTCACATTTAAGCGTTTTATGGGGTTATTACGATGGGTTGTCTTACATCAATTTTTTTCTTTTGTTTTTGACCATCTGCTACAACTGCCTTCATGTTTGGTGACAAATGCAATTGATAAAAGAACATATTTGTTATGTATTCATTTGATTATGCAAGCTTTTTTCTGTCTTCTTCTGGATTCTTTTGGGAAACTTCCTGCAACTTCATTAGTACAATTTGACACGGTAGTGCTAGTCAAATATATATGTTACCGGCAAAGTATGAAATACCGGCATTCTATAGAATGCCTAGTCATTCTATACAATGCCGGACGTTTTTAGGCAAAGTATGAAATATGAGATTTATTACATACTTTGCCTAGGCATTGTGTAGAATGCCTAGGCATTGTATAGAATGCCTAAAGCTATTTAGGCAAAGTATGAAAAAAGGTCATGATAAGGATATTATATCAATGACTTAGATTCCTAAAAGTACAAATGTTACTTTGACAAAATAATGAGACTGACATTAAAAAAATTATTGCTAAATTGTGATTTCGCATATATTTGCACTGGAATTCCTTCAGTAGTTCCAAGTTGATAGAAACCATCCCATTTCTCACTCATTACAAGTGCCAATATATTGGCATTCGGAAAAAATCAAAGTGTTGTACTACAATAACTTTTTTTTAAAAGTAATTTTCTGTTTTTTCTGGCAAGTTTCACGTTGGTGGATGTACAGTTCAATCTCATAACGTGCAACATTTTTGTATTTGGTTGAAAGTTCTTTCAGAATTCTATCACATCCCCAGAATCCGGAATTTAGTTTTGCTTTTGGAAGAATTGAATTCCTAGATTCCCATCATCAAACTGGGTGTTAAAATTACCGGTAGCAATCGGTATCACCTACATGGTGCCGCACTAAAAAGGGATACCAGCACCTGGTACTAGGTCTGAAAATGGTAAAAATTATCAATCTGCAGCCCCATTGAGGGGGAAAAAGAATCTGTGACGTATAGCAGTTCTTCCCAACTGTTTTCTCTTCTCGGAAATTTCAAAGTTTGATAATTTTACGGCAGCCCACTGAGGGTGGGACGTTGATTATTTATATTTTAAATTGCTCTGATTTTATCATTTAATTGTATTTAAACATGCCTTCAGAGTAAAATTCAGTTGCACCAAAAATTATAAAATGATTTTACATAAAATATGAAGTGATTTTCCAAGGAAAGTCACACAAACACCTCAGTAAATATAATGGAAATAATTTAATGCTCCTTGAGTGGCTACTGTTTTATGGTACTGGCACCTTCTTTAACAGTTTAAATTAGTTTACTTTTACTTTCCGCAGACATCACATCATAGCTATTCAGCAACCAATACTCCCTGGGTTCCTTCTTAGTTGTCATTTTAGCATTTTTTATATCAGTTATTAACTTCTAGTAAGTGGTTTCAGTTAAAAAAAAAACCTTTTTTTTTGGAGCATCGACTCGAATTTTGGGCATTTAGCCGTTGAATAGTTGTTTTATGTCTATCAACCATGGATCGGCAAACTTTTAGCTGTTGCGTGTCAAACTAATCTACCAATATGATTCATCGAACCACACAGTAGAACATTTTTGAAACAATTAAAAAATTCACAAATTTGTTGAGTAGTGCAAAGTGCCACCGAGAATTGTACCACGTGCCACATGTGGCACGTGTGACATAGGTTGCCAACCCCTGCTATAAACCATGGCACCTTCCCTAACATTATATATAGCTTGCTCCTCCATTTTCAGGTAGCACAGGAAAAAAACATTTTTTTGTTGAACAAGTTTAAGTAAAATTGAGTATTTTGACATTTCCGAACAAACAGCAATGTACAACTAACAGATTCTGAGCCTGAGACACGCGTTACAAGTTTTATGTCTTGCCAATTGACAATATTCGAAATGAATCTGAGATGTATTTCATACTTTGCCGGTTTCTCATTAGGCATTCTATAGAATGCCTAGGCAATGTGTGAAATAGGAATCATTTCATACATTGCCGGCTAGATTTAGGCATTGTATAGAATGCCTAGGCATTCTATAGAATGCCCGATTTCATACTTTGCCGGTAACATATATATTTAAGAACCAAAAAATTTTTAATTACAAGTCCCAAAAAGCACCTGCCAGTAAAAAGAAGTATCAATTTGTTTCTAGTACTGTTTAGATTAAATGTTTTACAACTCATCCTAAACCGTAAAATTGTGGAGAATTCATCGTCAATATCGGAGAATTATCCATTACTATCAACAAGTAACGCTTACATTTCATCATAAGTCAAGTATTTACAGAAATATTGAGAAAACAGTTGTATCTATTATTAAACAAAACATCCAAGGTACCCCTTTGGTTATTTGAATTTTAAATGATAATTGATAGAATATGTATAAAATAATATTCATGCAATTGCAAATTATTTAATATTTTTAGACTTCTTAGCTAAAAAATTAGATAAATTAATAAATTATTTTTAATATTTTTAAAGAATTGATTTTCTTACTTCTAGTTGAACAGGACTCAACTTTTGTAAAACTCGCCTTCTTAAAATTTTTTTAAAAAAATCCACAATGCCATATTCTGTTGTTATTTGTTGATTATCTACGAAAATAGTTCTTCCTTTGTCGGGTACCTTGTTTTTGAAATCGAATTATTAGTTAATTAAATAAACGGAATTTTAGAAAGGTACCCAAATGGATACCAAGTATCTTAAGAGAAAAAACGAAACAAAAATAATATTTGAGCTATTTTTAAAGCGTTTGATTCATATGAATTTATGTATATATATTTTCTTAAATGATTTTTTTACATCATTACAAATTGCCTTATTTAAGAAGAAATGTCCAGCTCACATTAAAATTCCAATGTTACAGCTCCCGATCTAGCGCAAAAATTTCAATACGCCTTTTAAATATTATTGGCAATAGTAAAAACAGTACTGTATAATTGAAGTGCCTTGGATAATTGAAGCTGAGACAATGATTAGTATGCAACTTTAATTTACAGTAGGTTTTTTGTTCTGTGAAATATGGGCTTACATTTTATCCCTTCTTTTGTACGTAACGGATTAAAAGTAATGATTACTTTGTAAAATCAATATCCTGACAAAAATTCATAGAAAAAAAATGCAGGGAAAAAGATTTATAAAGACTATAAACTTAAATTCCTAAATTATATATACTTATTACCATTCATCATCGCTACTCTCTTCCGCATTTTATATCGCCCTCAAAATCTTTTAATCTCATACTTAATTGATAACTTAATCAGGAAATCTTTAAAGAAGAATTAATACAGCATTTATGATAAAAAAAATCTTGAGTAATAATTCATACAAGGAAACTTTTTCCATTAGCATACAAGGTATAAATAAATTTTTAATTTATTGCATTTATCGTTATTTGTAGTATATTAAGAGACAGCTGATTTTAATTGATTATTTTTAGAAATGTAAAAGGTCAACTTTAGATAGAAGGATTCATTTAAATTATGCGTATGAAGTCTTCAGGATTCCTATAATAGAAAAACTCATGATGAAAAAAAAAATGCCTGCTCTCAGTGCTTTTCCATACAATGAAGAGTTTCAGTGGTTTTTAAACAATTATCTTCAATTCTGAAAGATCATAAAAAGAAGAAAAAACTATATAAACCTGTCGACAAAACTCAGCAAAATCCCTCTTACAACTTCTTAAAAATAATTCCATTGTTCTGAGACAACAATAAAGAAGATTTAACAATGACATCAGAGGACAATGTGATAGATTGCATCTCATTTGGATGATTAATTGCATTTGCAATAAACCGCAAATGACAAATGGTGGTAGAATAAACAAATCTATTCCTTCTGAAGTCGCCGGTTATCATAAAGATAAGTTAAAACTAAATAAATATATACATATCTAAATTATGTATTAATAAATAATACCGCAGAAATAAGATTTAACTCGATGATAGTGTTCAAACAGTTCTAATTCAGACAGAACAAGCGGAATTCTCTTTATAGATTAATTGGAGATCTGTTTTGATTTCTTGATGAATTTTAGGCTGGCATCTTCTAATATTAAACAGCCTTAAGCAGTCACAGTAACAGAGATTACATAGTCGCAAGCTGGAGCCGTCACTGCATCAGTCAACTGACTAATCTGTTCTTGGTCTCATTAAAGGTTCATCTTGTCGAGCAGTTGATGCATGTTAAAGTTGATGGGGTTTAGAGTCCTTATATTAGCATGGTGTAAAAGTTAAGAGGAGGTGGCATTTTTCCTCACTTCAACTTTTAGTTCCAAATTACTATATTCATAATTAGAAGCCTCTTGATTTGCTTCTAAGGGAGACTCTAGTCAATAATCAATCACTCAGTCATCTATTGATAAAGAGTAAGGTCCAGATTCGTAAAGTGGCCATGGTAGCCAAGTGGTTATGGTCATGAACTCGTTGAGGGCGTGTCATGAGTTCGAGTCCTAGAACCACTGAAGATCCACTGAGAAGAGAGACTGATGCAACTTCAATCTGTAGTGGCTCAGAGTCCTCCCGATGACGTGGTATGGAAGTTAGAAACGCAGGTGCCAGTTCAGGTGTAGTCTTCGTCACTTGACCATGGTTCAAGATTAAGAAGCTCATTGCCAATAGCCCTAGAGTGGCTTTATAGTAAGACGTTAATAAACTCTCTCTCACACACCAGATTCGTAAAAGGCTGTGGTAGTCAAGTGAATTTGGAACGGAATTCGTGGGAGGCGATATTTTTGTCGAGCCTCATATTCGACCAGAGGAAGTTGGTGGCGTTACTTATATATCACGCTGGCATAGTTGGAGAAAACAGGTTTCCAGCTCAGGTGTTGATCTCGTCAACTGAGTGTGGCTCAGATTGCGTGAGTTAACACTAAAACGTTCGACGGTATATATTGGACATTGGTGCTTGTTTAGTTTGTCCTCCTTTTCGCATTTTGCAGGGAATTTGATAATTTTTCTTGATTTTTAATCATTTTCCATAGTGATTACACAGAAAAAGTTTTGTGATTCTTGATTAATTAAAATATATTTTACAACTAAATATACCTAGAAGGTCCGCTGGTGTGTCATTTCGACACCAAGGCAATTTATCATTATAAATAGTTGTTGTTCAACAAAAGCTAGTTCACTATGTAGATACCATTAGTAAAACAAACTTCCGGAAGTAATTTGTTGTCGTGTCCTTCCCGCAGGGGAAGGAATGAAAGTTGCCATTGCCTGTGAAACAGGTTGGACTTCTTAACGATAGATGGCGACACCACCTATCTCCACCTCCACATTTTTGGCATGGAACTGAAGGGGAGGGAAACATTCTCCAGCCACCTGCACTCGTGATTTCTGCTGCGACCGCCCACAAGACTTTCGGACCCACTGATTTAACGAGCACGTACTCCGTCTATACTCGTTGGTATTTAGTGGCATCGGGCATCGAACCCAGGCCCTCAGGTCTCCGGAAGTAATATCACTGATATTAGTCAATTTTCCTAAAATTATTGTGTTTAAAGTGTTTCGTTATATAGCATTTGCTTAGCTGCTCATAAGAAAAATTCATTCGATTTTCGAATCGTGTGCAGAACATACAACCTAAAACGGTGACGCGCAGAAAAGGCCTAAGCCCTGATGAAATGGCTAATTTCTTCCAAGAGATTTTTGAGAATGAATCAGTTGGTGGTGAGCTGTCTTGTTCTAATTTAGATTCCGATGAAGACATAAGATTTAGCAAAAGTGATTGTGATAAATCTGATGAAAGCAGATGAAATTGATAATATTCCGGCAAATCCTGATACATATCTCGTTAGAGATGACAGAATAGATACCGCATAATAGTAATGTTCTGGCAGATTCGCGACTTGAAATGTTTTAAAACAAAACAGTGGCCCAACAAGCTTCGCGAAACATAATGTCAACGTCAGTTTCTTATGATATAAAGGATCATAATATACGATAATTACATGAAATAATAATAAAAAGTCTTAAAACTAAACCCTACTGAACAGTAGTTCTGCAATTATTTAGTTATTTCAATTATTTTATACATTTTACATCGCGGTGTCGAAACGACACCGGTAGACGAAATCCCGGACGTTTCCAGTGTTAATGGCTATGGTTACCGAGGATAAAGTCTGGCAGTCTAAAAAAAATGTTCAATAAGCAAATTAAAAAAAGAATTCCAAATAAGAGATTTGTCTTACATTAACAGAAACTGATATTATGACCACAAACATATAAACTTCAACTATTCTGCGAAATAAAAATTTAAAAATATTTTGAATGCAATTTTTTAAATTTTAACATTATAATATGTAACAAGCATTTAACTTCTTTAGAGAAAGGTCTGTTTTTTTCAACCATTTTTAATTCGAAAATAAAATTTAATTTTAAAATAACATAGAATTTCTACTTCCTGTCTTTAATATAAGACTGTTATTTGTTAAAGTACATCTGAACAGTAAGCATAATGAATGTTCCCTATTCACTTTTTCCATCCGATTTTTGAAAATATTTTATGTTATTTTTGTTATTAATGTGTGGGCTTTCAAGTTATTAAAAATACTGAAAGGAAAAAATCACATTAAAAATATATTTACAGAAACCATCACGTTTTGCTTTTTCTGATGCATTTAAATGCTTTCAATATAAAGTATAGCTTTGAAAAGAAAAACGAAAATTTCACTGGACAGATATGCGATAACCTTAAATGCGCGGATTTCTCCAAAAATTGACAAAAATATTTTATATTTTAATTTAACTAGTACAGAGGTCACAACTGTTTTTATAAGATTGGTTGCCACTTCCAGAATGCAGTAACTGAGTTTATGTAAAATGCTTTATGTAAAATGCTTTTTTCCCGAAAAATTTGAAATTGGGACTGGTATTGTTAAAAAAGGCTATCATGATCTGAAACTAAAATTTCTTGTGTAAGTTTTTGTAAAATATTGGTATTGTCCTGACCAAATCTTTTAAAAGAGAATTTACAATTTGTTTACTATATGAAATCGTTTATTACTTGTTATATTTATATAAACAGTTCTATTTTTGAAAATATTAAAAATCTCTTACCATTTTTAAGTCTTTTTAAAAAGGAATAGTAATATAATGTGAATGTTCAAAAGTTTAAAATTAGTTTATGAATATTTTGTTTGGAATGGGTTAGGTTTATCTATCTTTTTTATAAATTTTCAGTATTTTTTCCCCCCAATTTGGTATTAAAAATTTTTCTCTTTACAAAATTATTTTTTTCTCCTTTAATTTATCAAGAAAATCTGAAAAATACACAAAAAAAAATCATAATATCTCATTTAAAAAATATTTGTCATGAAATCCGATGCCAAAAGGCTGATATATGAGAATACGAAAGATGAAAAAAATGTAGAATAAATGGTATAGATGAAGAAATATATTTTTCAGAATAAATATTATTCAGACTCATTTAAAAAGTGAAAAGAAATAAAAATTATCAAAATATTTTACTCCTTAACTAATAACAAAATTAATATATATGATATAAATATTTTTTCTATCTGAAAAAGTGTACAATTTCTTTTTAAATCATTTGTTGTATCCCTAAGAACAAAAATCTTAAGTAAAAACCCAGAATCGTCTTTAAAAATCAAATCAGAAATTTGTATTCATTTAATATTTACTTAAGAACATAACTAGCTTAAAATTGTTAGATTATTCTAGCATATTAAAATATTTTTTTCAAACAGCTTAACTTTAATTTCGTTAAAATAATTAAGATATTTATATATTTCATGATCCATCAAATCTGACTGTTTCGTCTTTTTAAATTTCAAATCTTAGATAAATAACAGAGATTGACTTTAAATTGATTCCAACTTATTTTTATTTTGATTATTTTTAGTTAGTGATATAAGCTTTTTATATCGCCCACACATCTTTCTAAAAAAGAATTTTATTTCTGATAACGCTGTTGAGTTCTAACAGTTTACCTAAATCTTGTAAGTATTATTTTATTATAAAAAAGCGGGTTTTTTTTTCAATATTTAAGAAGATTATAATGACTATTAATAGGTATCATAATTCATCAATTTTTTATTTTTGCAATAAGACATTGTTATGTTACAAATATTTCATGATAACAACATTTTAATCTTATTTTTACAAAATAAAGATACAAAATAACTCTCTCGCTAAAGATTTCGCATGTTGTAATATTTTGCTTCTTATTAATGTTTTCTAATGACTTTTCACTTATAGGTATAGTCCATATTATAGAATAATTATAATACGTGTGTTGAATTTTTAAATGTTTCCTCTGACTCCGATAAGATCATAACAGATATATAAAAGCAATCATTAGTACTTTAAATACCATTGCAATACTAAAATAAGAACAATGTATATGAATATGTGCATGTAATTATCTCATTTTCTTTAGGGTATTCATAATACAAACACCTTTCTCGAACATTTTATAAATATTTATTATATTAGAGTGAATTGATTAATCAAGCCACAAATAAAAATCTGTGTTATTCATAAATTAATATATAATTAAACACAGTTCTTTAACCTTTATCAGCCATTTATTTTCAGAATACCAATATTTTTTTATTATAAGCCAATGTATTTTTTCCTAAGTGATTTCTGAAATTTCACTTAATATTAATACAATGTGACTTCATCGTATTTGTTTTTTAATAAGCGACGTAGAAATTTTATCGTGCCGAATGTATTGAAACTATTTACCATAAAGAAAAGTAACTCTATAAACTATTTCATGACTAATGAGAAAATTTTTTTTTACCATTTTAAAATTGGAGATTGTCGTATTTGATTATTACCTTATCTTTTTTCAGTTTTTACACAGAATATCAAAATGGAACACATATTGAACGCTATTACAAAAACGGGCATTTTTTTTTTAAATAATAAGAATTATATATCAAATCAATTGGTACCAATGATAAAGCACTCATAAAAGATGTATCATTCTTCTTTATATTACATATATCAGTTTATTGTATTATGTATTAATACTTGTGTTTTTTGTGCTTTATTTTATTCAATAAGTATAATTTTGTTCAATAATAAAGTATATTTGAACAAATGAAAAAAAAAATTGATAAAACAACATATTGATCCGAAATACTACACATTGTTTTGTATTTTTCTTATGATTTTTGCTTGTTTTACGTCTAAATGAACTGAAATGAACAGTTATATACTAATATTTACTCTTAACAACCTGATGGTTCTGCGAGAGTTAAATAGTATTATTAAATGTTTCAAAAAACCTATGTAATCTATTTCTATATATAACTATAATTCAATGCAACAATGGCAGGTTTATTTCTTTTTTCAGTTTTCATAAATCTACATACTTCGGTGTTTGAGTCCGTAATTCTCAGATGTAATAATGGAGAGGAAATTATTTCAATGTCTTGTTGTTATTTAGATATATATGGGCTAACGACAGGCGTACATCTAGCCCATGGGCCAGCAACCTTTTTTCAGAAGCGTGTTAAACCAATCTGCCAATATGATTCCGCGTGCCACATAGTATAACATCTTTGAAGCAATTCGATTCCCGCGATAATGTTTACAGAGTTAGAGAATAGAGGTCAATAATATTGATTTATAGTTTTATTACATATTAGTTTTGCATCAATTGAAGATATTTCTTAACATAAAAATAAACACAAAATAGAACTATTTCTTCAAAAAAATAATAAATAAATAAAATTTTATATGTAATCTGTATTTTTATATAAACATATTTATTATAATAAGAAATAGAGAACTTAAAATATATGTATTTCCCTTCTCATTATAGTTAAGTAAAAATAAAAATAAAAATTTTAATGCGAACCTAGTGTACCTTTATATGGCAAAATCAGGGGTATAATTAGTAACTTTCAATTTGACGTGGAGCATTCAGTTGTCAAAACAATTTCTTTGCGGATTCAAAATATTTTATTACGAGGAAAGATTTTCTACTCAGATATGTAGGACCGAAAGAGTGGAAGGTAGAGTACAAACAATTTTCTCTTTTCAAATAATTAAATCTCTCCAGCAATGGCATTCAATAATTTACAAAATAGTTGTAAATTTATCTTTAGAGTTATCTTACAGAATTTTTTTTATTGTAATTCTGTAAATGTTTGTCAAATAAGATCCATTACAAATTTATCAACTTCCATCCACTCAAAAATTGACAAATTTGTAGAGTAGTGCGGAGTGCCACTGAAAATCTTACCACGAGCCACGTGTGGCACGCGTGCCGTAAGTTACCGACCCTAATCTAGCCTTTTGAAGCGATGAATTTCGTGGGCCTAGATCTGTCACCGTCAGACTGGTGGCAGATCTACATATATATGTAGCATAATTTTTAAATTAAAATTATTTCCTAAAATTTTTGCTATCATTTTTTAAGTAAGGATATTGAATCTGATTAGCAGAGCATAAAAATAAGCTTTAATTCTTTGAAATTTTCAATGGTTAATTAATAAAGCACTTTATCAATATCTTTCTTTCAGTCCTGAAGCAAGCATTGTAAGCAGAAATGATATCGGTTTTCGGAATTAAAAAAAAAACATTTGCAACATCTGTCTATCATAAGCGTGATTAATATCATTGTTACTGCTATGAAACAAAATGCAAGACAATAGGCAAATCATTTTTAAACTACACTTGGTAAGTGGACTAGTGATTAACAATGGATAAAAACTAAAGAAAGTATAATTACGGAATGCGAATTTCGTGTGATGACTAAAATGTGTGGTTTCACTAACATTCAAGTTTACTGGAGGTAAAAAAAAAAAAAAAATGGTAAAAGCCTACTTATACGAAAAACGTGGTTTTCAAAATAGCCAATCTATTGTACGCAGAGTTGCGGAAATTATGTTTAATTACGCTGCTTAGTTCTGGGTAGTTTTAATTTGTGTTTGAGTAAATGGAGTTTTTTTTTTTTCTGAAACAAGGATTCAGGAAACTTTAAATGGTGCTTTCAAGGGCTTCTGCATCCGTGTTTTGAAATATGAAATGGTTTGCAGTTGTCATAGCTTTTTTTGGGTGGATAAAGCCTCATTAATAGACATTAAGCAGGGGATGTGCTCAAAAAAGGCAAAGTAAAATGGTTACCAAGAAAAACAGAAGTAATTTTAGGGATTTTAGAGTACGCGAGAATTTTGCTTGGGGAAAAAACAGAGATACCAGTGTTAAGGTTGTTTTCGGCTAATGTTAAAGAATAGTACCCAAATTCGGAATATTTTTTTCCAGATTTTAAAGTTCTCAAACATTAATATTATGTATTCTGGCTTCACTATCCTGTAGAGAATCACTTATTTTATCATACTACTTAATTTTATCCGAGTTGACACATTTTTTCTATTACAAAATTTGATTCGCATTTTTTCTCCTATACCCGGTATGGGCATTAAGTCGATCGCGTTCGGCTGGTGGACCGCCATGACATTTTGGGGTGACCGCCTTCACTAAAACCTAATAATCAGTTCATCATATGAAGGTCCTGAAATATTTTAAATATACAGAGGGAGAAAATCGCGCTCGCGCGCGAATCACAAGAGATAATTTTGTTAAATAGATATTACGCTTCGCTATTTGGAGGCTATTTTACGAAGAAAATCGTAAAATGTTCTTGGTTACAGGAAAAAGTTTGCTAAACAGAGAAATTCGCAAGATAGAAACTCGTAAAATGGAGGTCCAATTCTATTGTAGACTTTATTTTAGCTCACTACACCTACGTTACTGGGTGGACCTTGAAAAAATTAAAAGTAGCCCGTACCCTGGAAAAATCTCCCCAACTCTGTCCTATACCATAGTGCTAAATGAGCTAACCCTTTATATGTTAAAAGAAAAAACTAATTATTTATGAGATGTTTTGAAATTTTAAAAACACTGTTGTATTATAACCAGATGCAGGAGTTACAATGTCACGAATTTTTATAAAAATTGAGGCATTTTTTCTGCATGAAAATGTGCTCAGCGTTAAAATAACGCTCTTGTGTATTTGGCGAAAACAGTCTTAAATTAGCAAGTCCAAGTTAGTCCCCTCATTGTGTAATATTTTGTTGAAACCATAAGTAAAATGTTCTAAAGAAACTCTTCCATAGATTTAATTTAACTGATTTCAAACTGACTTAAGTATCTGATTAAACTTATTTTAAACTGATTAACTGATTAAGTACTTTATACCGAAAGAAAATTAGGAATAATTTTTAAGGAAAAACTCTTTATCCTTAAAATAATTATTTTAACGTTAGGTATGTTAATGATGATGATGTAGCTTATTTTAAATAATGTAGTCCTCCTCCCAAGGACACAAAAACTTTAGATGATTAAGAATATAGGGTTATTTTATAAAAATCAGAGAGTAATCAATTAAACTCCGTTTTTGATTATTTTTGTGAATTACTTTATAAGCTTTTATAATACACCATCATACTTTTGGAAAATATTATTTAAAAAATCCCGGAAATTATCACTATAAAACTATATGAAATAAAATTGTTGTTATTTTCCCCATATTTTTGAAAAATTAGGAAATAGAATGAAATTTATTAAGAAGATTAAAAAATAATACTTCAGTTGTCACAAAACAATGAAGAAAAATGAATTATATAAAATGAATTATATAAATTAAAATGAATTAGAATTTTTTTTTGAAAACTGAAATTACACATATTTAATATATATAACCGATTGTGAAGCATACTGTGCCTCAAAAGCTTTTGTTACATATTGCGTTGCAGTTTGAAACAAGCTAGGATACTGCCTCTTTTTAAAAACCTTTATTACAACAGCACCACGTTCAAACACGGTTTTTTAGAAACAATTTATAAGATAATTTTTGAACAACTAAATTAAACTAATTAAAGATATCTACAAGGTAAAAACAGGGAACTGAAAAATCCCTTATCCGTTCCAGTTTACAGGCACAAAAAAAAGTCTTTTTAATATAATCCCTTTTTCTCGACTGTTGGTAATTGGTAATACTAAAGTCATTTGTTGAATTACTTTAATTGCGGCAAAGCACGTTTTTATAATAGCATTTTTTGTTCACTCCACATCATTGTCTTTTAAACGCTCGTCATTCTCTTATTACTCCGCTTAATTTCTTTTGTGAATGATTTCTACTTATGAGACCGTAAAAATTAAGTGCTCAAATTACTCAAGACATTTGGAACGAAACGTGCTTTCATAATTAAAACAACAGATAATATATTATGAAGATATCACGCTCTTATAATATTTCGCAGAGCTTTAATTAAAAAATTATTTTTATTATTAAATTATTATGAAAAAATTTATGTAAATAATTATTTTTTGTTCTTAAACTACATGTACATACGAGTTTTGCTCTCAGTTTGTTTTTAAACTGAGTCTTGTGTTAATTGGTGTTGGCTTTAAGTTCTGAAATGTAGAACTTTAGTTCTTGAAAAAAGTTTTTTGCTTACTCTTCTTGCTTTTGTATATAAAAGGTTCTTTTAGTTTAGTTTGAAATATATAGGTAAGTTACTCTATATAGTTTGTCTATGTGATTTAATTCTGCTTCATAATTATTGCTTTATTTCCCTCGGAATTTTTTCTTCTTTTATCTTTAAAACTTTTTAAGAGAATTAAAGTTAAAATTGGATTTTTTCCATGTTTATTAATTTTTATTTTAAGCATAATCCGAGTAATTCTAGATTTCCATCAGATTAAATTTTGAAAATGTTTGAATTACTTTTTAAATTAACCTGTAACATTACGTATTAGAATTTAAAAATATACGTATAAATGTGTATTGGAATTTTATTGCGGGTTTTTTTAAAAAAATTTATAAAATTATGTTTGAATATAGTTTTTTTAAGTATATAATATAATATTTAAGAGATGTAAGGTGCTCAATTGTTTTTTCGTAGCTTGTTTATTTATAAACGCTCGAAAATGCAGTTTAAATAATTATAACTACTTTTTTCATATGATTTCAGTCAAATTAAAATAAACTAAAAATATTATTTTAATTAATATTTAATTAGTTTTCTTTAAATTTCTAAACATAATATAAACTATTATGTTTAAAATTTAAAATACCTCTACTCTGTAAAGTTAATAACTTTATAAATTAATAAAGAGTTGTCAGATAAATGAATTTTAACTATATAACCTGAAAATAACAGATAAACAACTTCTGAAAGCTAATTTACGCCAAAAAATAATCTACTTAAAAGTTTTCAATTCTTTCCTTTTTCACATGAATTAAACTCTTAAAAATAATATCTTTACAAATCTCATGTTTGCTTCACAGCTAAATCTTTGAGAAATCACTTAAAACAACTAATAATGTGGTCTAGGTCCGTCAAATGAAGCATTTTTGACATCTCATAGCTTCGATCGATTTTTGTGTAGATTTCAAAATCAATGCAATGAATCATAGGTAAAAGAAAGAAGAGAAAGATTAAAATGGCGAGTGTGTGGAGATTTTCTATGGTGAAGGATTATTTTTTAGTATCTGCTCGTTCATGCAGATCCGAAGATATCCTTGCAAAATAAGATTGATGATGTACGAAAGACAATCTTGTGCATATAAAACCACAACAGCTTAATCCTTCCACTGCACAGTTTAGGTAATCCTTGGAACATCCTGATGAACTTGTTAACAACGCGTAACAACGAAGGAGGCAAATGCATTCACACACGGGATGGAATGAGGATTTAGGATTTCTCTATTCATCCTCAATATACAAGATCACATAAGGATGTAATCTTGATGACTATTCTTGGCATTTGTAGTTCTCCGTGTTGAATCAACTGGCATTGAGTTTCTGAAGTTGCCTTTATCAAGTTATCATACCTAAGGCTTGAAATTTCATTTTAAATTCAGTTCAGACTTATATCGATAAAACAATATTACTCATGGGTAGATGTGCATAGACCAAGACTTATCGCACAATTATTTAAATCACGATTACTTAATAATTTTAATACTGTGTATGTATGTATTATTATTATACATATTTGTATTAAAAAATTGAAAATTTCATATAAGCTTTCATAGAATCGTATTCTGATGTTCCAAAAGTAAAATCGTTATTAAATTCATCCCCCCCCCCAATGTTCCGAATTGTATCGGAATTATAGTCGAATTTAATTCTATCAAAGAAAATTTTTAGAAAGTAGCTGTATCCTTTATAGATACAGAAATACCTCGAAATTGGAACTGAGTGCTAAGTCGGGGTATAATTTTTCATGCAAATACATATAAGTTATTTTTAGTTGACGCCGGAGACGAAAGAAAATAATAATTTAGAAAATAACTTCTCAATAAAATCTTAGATTGCCTAAATACAAAATCGCAAACCAAAGCTATTTTGATGTGGAAGGTTTTATAAAATCTAACAAGTAGTCTGCCGGCTCAAAGATTTTTTTTTCTCCCACAAAATTTCCTCGTAGCATGCTAATAACTTTTTTAATACTTGTTTGATTGAAAAAAATGCAATCTTCTTTGAAGTATGTATTCTCTTAAATTTATAACCTTTATCAATTAAACTGATGCCTTCTGTCCAATTTCCCAACCATCCTTCGATCTGATTGAACTGGTTCTAAAATTTCAAGTTCTTCAATGTGTCTTACTCTATCTCATACATTTCTATGAGCTCGTCAATTGTCAGCTCTTTATTGTGGAAATTCAGTAGTTCTTGAACGACATCACTATCCACTTTTAAATTTATTTGACTGGCAAAATCAACCTTTTTTTTTAATCAAAGTTCTAATTTCATCTGGCTCTGCCACTAATTTCGTTAAAATTTCAGTGATGATAAAAAAAATGATGAGATTTGAAAATCGCGTAAGTCGGGGTAGCGCAAGTCGTGGTATTACTGTACTTAATTATGTTTTCGCATAACTCCCTTTTTGAGTTAAAACAAAATTCATCCTCCTGCTCATTCAAATTTCCACCGGTTAATAATAGTTTACTCCCGACTTCCCTCCAATAATTTTTCAATCAATGATATTATCCAATTAATAACTTTATTTTTTGTAAAAACTTGTAATAAGTAATATAATAGTGTTTTCTTTAAAGTTTAGGGGACTGTCCTTCTACAGTCAACAATTAATGTACATGATGTACTGGTTTGATAACTGTATGTAACCCTACTTTCTATGTAAAACTGGATAATTTATATTTAAAGAAAGTCTTTCGTATATTTTGATGAGATAACGAGGACGATATCTAATCTTTTATCACAGTTCTGGCTATTCTATCCACAAAAATACGACTTTAAAAACCAATGAGGTTTTCTTATAGAATAATTTCTCTGGGTGAAATGAAATTAATATCAATTCCATTGGATTTGAAATTATCAGCTCTGTTAATGAGCTGCATTGGTTCCCTTGATACAGGGATTCTAAGAGACTGAACGAATGTCTTAGAATACTAAGACGATCAAATATGTATTTTCCAGTATGTTCACGAATATAATATACAAACATATCATGCAAAATTCCCTTTGAGGAATGATAAGGTTACGGGGTTACTGCTTCTTGCACTCTATACGTATCATTAATTATATATTTTCTGAAAAGTTTTATATGGTTTTTTTTATTTTGTATTAAAAAGTATATATTTTTATTATATATTTTATTAATATTTTATTTAGTTTTAATAAGTATTGTGTATATTTTAATGTGTTTGACTTACTATGGGGAACTGACCGGTAAGAGAATTATAATAATCCCAGTATGTATTAATCAACTACGTTAAGCCTATTATTTTTTTCTTATAAAAGATCTAAATAATGACAGTCGTAATAGTGTTATTCATAAATTGACTGCAAATTGATCTGTGTGGACTATGTGAAACTAACTGACTGTAAAGGGAACCATATGATAATCCAAGTCTATTTTAATCAACTACATGATGCACATTATTATTTATTTTTTCTTATAAAACATCTAAATAATGAAAGTCTCAATATTTTTGAAGTTTATAAATTGACTGCAAATTAATCTCTTAATTTAATGTTTAGAAAAAAAATGATGTAAAAGTGTTATTGGTAATTACAAGATAAACATAAAAAAATGTGTTTAAAATGATTGTTTCATGTTATGGAATGGATAATAATTTGTTTTATTTCCTTAATCATGTCTTTAATGATTCCTACATACAGTTTATTTTTCCATTAACTTTTGTTAATACTTTCGATATCCTTTAATGTCAATTGCTTTATAATGTACTTATGCATAAATAATTTAGACTTGAAGAACATATAAACAAGATAATTTAGACTTTTTAAAAATCATTTGCTTCTTGAATATTTTAAGAGTCACTTTGGGAGAATCTAGAAGAGATTGAGAGTAAAGACTTAAAGAAACTGTATATGCGTACATATCCGCTTTTTAAATATAGAGTACCTATACTAATCTTTCCTTTACAACAAATTTCCGAACAAACTTATTAGTTTTTAATGCTATTTTTCTTAAATCTTCCAACAGAGTTTGAGCTTTATTTTTGATATTGACAATCAAGTCAGTGCCTTCCCAAACGAGGACTATTAATATAATTTATCAAAATTTCATACGTTATCAAAAATCTTGATATCTCTAAGACAGATGTGGCTTTCTTTTCTTATTTTTTATGCGTGTTTCTAGCAGTAATAAATATTAGCTGTTCCAGTAATCACACTAACCTAATTAAAAAACAATTCTCCAAGACACTAAGACCCTCAATTTCCTTCTAAAAAGGAAGTCCTTACACATTCAGCAAACAAAACGAAAAGCATCAGCACCTATAATTTTAGCAAGCACTGGTATTAGACAAGACCCTAGGCACTACAAATCCACTCTTCACCAGCATCAAGATTTCAAGGTAAAACGTAATAGATGACTTGCATTAATAACGGAATCACGAAATTCGGACCTTGAATCCTCCACAGCTAACGCGAGAGGCGTACGCGAGTCGATCCCTTCACATATACCATAGTTTTTTAATCAGAATCGCGTATCTTTGTAATTGTTGGGGAGGATCCCTACTGCAGGGTATTAATTGCGCCAACTGTACATCTCTGTCATAAATGAGGCACTTTTTGAGGGGGATGCATCAGAACATACAGCCCATCTGCTCGTCATAGTCTCCCTTTCCCCCATTGTGGTTCGCTTATAAATTGACCTGTACGTACTTCTAGCCCCGCCCGAGTAATAATCAGCGATTTGGAAGAGGTATCGCTTTAGGGGTCTTTAACTGATATCGAGTTTCATTGTGATGAGGGTAATGGATTGACGGTTTGGTGATGATGGATTTGAGAAGTCTGGGAAGTCTTACAAATGATCGGAAGATTTTTCCAAGTTTTCATACTCAATTGATTTTGAGATACTTTGCAAATTGTGAGAAATTTTAAATTTTTTTTATTCGTTCTTAAAACCCAGTTACCTTAAAATTCGATGTATAACGCGTACCCATACTTTCAAGCTGCAATTTTTAATTTTTAGGTATATTCGCCGTCTATAACGCGCATCCCTTTTTTTACAAAGGAACCTGAAATGTATGTGAGCAATGCTCTTATGTTTTGAAGTCATTTATTAGTGGTATTATCCCGGACTTTTGAAAATATAGTAAAATTTTAGAACTACAACCCTTTAGGTTTATTAGGAATGTCATTTCTTTTTAAATAAACATTATTCTGAACTATGAGGAAATCCAGTTTTTTTAATACTCATCTCTCTCTATCTCTCTCTCACTTTGACTCTCTTTTATACTTTGCGTAATTCGATTTTATTTTTGGAGTTCAAAGTGCGTGTTATACGCCGGATTT
Source organism: Trichonephila clavata (assembly GCA_019973975.1). Lineage (NCBI taxonomy): Eukaryota > Metazoa > Arthropoda > Arachnida > Araneae > Nephilidae > Trichonephila > Trichonephila clavata. The sequence continues at coordinate 76,580 of BMAO01026615.1, forward strand.
TACGGTAGTTGTATAAATACTTCAAATTTATCACGTCAATTGGTGCGCTAAGCATTGTAGTATGGATCTATTAAAGATATGCTAAAATCTTCATTCGTTATTTGCTTTATTCGTGCTAATTGTGAATATTATTTGAGGAAAACATTTTGAAATATGATCTGATCAAATAAGCAATTTTCTTAAAGGACAGAATAAGGATAATTAATCCACTGAGTTCCATAATAAGAAAGGTTTAAGTATGGAGTGTCTAATGTTATCGACCTTATTAGATATGTTTTAAGAATTGTGATGAAAATTTGATTTATATATATACGATTCAATATCCTCTAAGTTCATTTAACTGTTCAGATTTGTTAAAATTATTGGAACAATTGATTTTTATCTGAAAGATATTTATCTGTTCAGAAATTAAGAAAATTATCAATCCTATTAATTTATTTATGACAAAGCTTGATTTTATATATAATTTACTTAGCCATTGAGTTTAGTTTTTCCCGCCCTAGAATATGTTGACAATATGAATGAGTACGTTAGGCAATTTCCACTATATTGCAGGATATTATTCTCTCAGCTTCGAATTCTCTCAATTTTTGAAATCTAAACTTTAAATTTAAATGTTTATTTAATAAATTTTAAAGTAAAAAATAATATGGACGATTAAATAAAAAACATGCCAAATGTCAATCTTTTTGAGTATGTCTCATGCATTTGATTTTCTTGAACTCTTTCACCGAGCTATTATCAGTTTTATTTTTAAAATTTTGAGTCAAAAAACAAATATTTTGCTTACAATGTATTTGAAGACGTACAGTTAGTAGAAAAGGAAATCATCAAGGGCGTGATTACCATATCAAATTGTGTTTCATTTAGACTATTTTAAATATACATATATATATATATATTCCAAGGCTTTCTTACGGTAAGTTATTTGCACTTTTTAGAAACATATTATTTTTGTTTCTCTTTTGTATGTGTAAATGAGAAAAAGCTCATGCATAAGTGGGTTAAATATCAGTTGTAAGGTTAACACCCTACGTTATTCAAAATTAAATATTAACTTCGAATAGGGTGTTACAGGAAAATGAGCTAAAAGGAATAGTAAGAATATTTTGAATATATCTTGTCGTTATTTTAATTGATTTCTTGTGAGTGTCCCATATCTCAAAATTCGATTAACTGTATAAATATGTTAATGATTGGTAAAATCATGCATTTCTTACATGCAATTGAGTTTTGGATTCTAATTTGAAAGAATTTCAGAACATCGAATAATTTATAATAAATACAAGTGTCGAAACCCTTCTTATTTATTTCATTTGCAAATTAAGTTATTAAAACTGATCTGAACATGCTAATTTCGAAATAAATAATTGTGTAAGCGTGGTAAACAAATTCAAAAAAACTATTAGTATTGTATATAATTAATTTAATTATATGAAAATTTCTTAATTATATTTCAAAATGATATTGTAGAAATGTTCGTAATTAAAATGAAAGTATGTTATTTCGATTATAATGAATTAATTTGATTTTCTAAATATCACCCTCAACCATTGCTTATTTCTTCATTAACGTTTTCAAATTTACAATCTCAATTGAAACACACAATTAAAGTTATGAATTATCAGAATCTTGTAATAATCAAATTATTTTATCAGTATATAACATGAAACATACAAAAATAAAATTAGCAATTTGATAAACTATTTTTGGAGTATTTGAACCCAGCCAGAGGGATTTTGAAAATATGAAAATTTGAGTATTAAGAAAAATCACAAATATTATGAAAATAAACAAAACTAAAAATTATAAACGTGAATAAGAAATTATAGTTCTTTGAGAATTCAGTATTAGTAAGTTTGAAAGTTAATGGTTTTAATTAACAAAGAAAAAATAAATTTGAAATTTTTTATAAATTTGTACCCGTAATTCATCTACACAATTAGTCAATTTTACATCAATGGCGTATTCAGAATTTTTCTTTTGCTAGGAGAGGTCCACATCCTTTTCAAAATATTTTTGAAATATTTGCATTTAAAGCAATGATCTTAAAAACAATTCAATGATTGTTGGAGGAGGCACGGGATTCATTGACATTTTGTGTACACCCCTGCCTTACACATGCACTTCTATTTTTCTTTTCTTGAGATATGTAACTACATTAATCAATTTTGAAAAAAAATCGAACTTTTTTTTATTTAATAAAATACTTGGAATCTTAGCTTTCTAAAACCGCCTTTATTTTGAATATAAGCATAGAAATGAAATTATAAGCATTTTAATGTGAGATGATTAAAAAAACGGAAGTTGATATCTTCTTTATAAACATAATTTCTTTTATGATACTTTCTGAAAAATCTCGCTAATCTGATAAACTTATTTCTGTTTCCTACGTAATTTTTATCTTTAAGGCCATTTACTTAAAAATTGCATTTTTAGAGAAATTATAATTTTTAAAATGTGATAAATCAAAAATTTTCATATACTTATATAGAGATTGATAGAAATATGATTCGTAGTGTTCTTGAGAGCCTGAACCAGAATTTTTTTTTAAATATAAAAATTAGAAGTGGATTTTATGCATATTTTAATTTATCAGATTAAAAAATTTTAACAGAAAACCTCGGTGGTTATTTTGAATTACTGTAACTCTAAAATAGTGGGAGTTCTTCAAAAGTCCTGTAAAGAGGTTTGATAAGGTTTAAGGGAAAATATTATAATTAAAGGGAAAATATTAAGGATGATATTATTATTAAGGCTATTTTCGCCATATGTGCGAGAGAGTGAACTTGACGAGGAACACTTTTCAAACAGAAAAAATGCCTCAATTTTTATAAAAAATTGTGACATTGCAACTCATGTATTTGTTTATAATATAGTGTTTTGAAAATTTCAAAATATTTAATAAATAATTAGTTTTTTTTTCTTTTAACATGTAAGGGGATGGCTCATTTAGCATTATGGTATATGAGAAAAAAATGCGAAATACATTTTATAAAAGAAAAAAATGTGTCAACTCGGATAAAAAATAGTAGTATGATAAAATAAGTGTGATTCTCTACAGGACAGTAAGATCAGAATAAAATATTAATGTAATTCAAAATCGGAATATGAAAAAATATTCCGATTTTGGTCCCTATTCTTTAACATTAGCCGAAGACAGTTTTAAAAAGGTATCTTCCATAAAATAATTTTTTGAAAATCAGTCTTTTCTTCCTCATTTTTTGACGAAAAATTCCAATTAAAAGAAAATTTATACAATAATATTTTAGAATCAATTTAGATGTATATTTTATAATTCAGGTGAACAAGGATAAAAAATTATTCATTTTTACCCTTTTTCAAAATAACAGTTCCGAACGCATTCGGATTCCTTAAAGAGAGATTTCTAGCTGCTATAAAAGGACGAACTAGAAATAAGTTTTTTATATTAAAAATTTTACTTTTTAAAATCCCCCCCCCATGAAAATTAACAAAATAATCAGTATAAACGCAATAAAACTAAGAAAAATCAATGCTCCCAGAATAATCGTTAACATACGTTTGGAATATGGGAACAGTAGCTAAATAATACACACATAAAGATACAATAAATTTAAACCGAAAATTGAATATTTTTCAAAGGTTAATACTATATTTTTTTAAAAAATAATAAGTAAATTAGTAAAAGATAAAATTAAAAATAGGGCGGAGAAACATACAGCTTACTGAGCAAATATTTCTTTTGATATAGTTTTCTTCTCAAATTTTTTTGTGAAAAATATACCATTATAAAATAATACTCTGAAAACTTAATAGGAGCTTCCTGACTATAACGATAAGCTGTCACTTAATACTGAAAGTGTATGCATCACAAAAATTTCACTGGTGACATTGATAATTCTATACTAAACATAACGGAGACTTGTTATTTGAGACACACCCAGTCACGTGATACATCACAAGGAATTTCACTGGGTGGGGGCCAAAAAATCACGTTGGAGTGCCAAATAAAGCTTCTAGCAATGTAACTGAATTAGAACTGCTAATTAGCGCTTTCCCAAGACAGGAATTAAACCACTGTAATAAAGCGCACAGGCAAATATAAATGCATAAAGCATTAAATCACGTTGTGTCTTAAATATAACGTAAATGTAGTTGATTGTTAGAATTTTTCATATTGAAAAGATAATTTAGTAGGCATAAGTCATGTCATAAATAGGACATGAGATATATTTAAACCTAATGTTTTGAATTTATTAACCATTAGTCTTCTGGCGAATTCAGTTTGTGGTTTGTATTTTATTTATAGTAGAGGTGATTGAAAAGATTTTGAATTTTTTTTAACACGTAAACATATTATGTATGAATGCATATTAAATTATTCTCCAAACCCCTCAAATTTTTTAAAAAATTTATTATCATACATCATTTATTTAAGGGGTTACTAAACGGTTAAAATAAAAATCTTTGGTTTAATGGTTTTTAACATTTTTGTTTTAGTTCTAGCCCAGGGGTCGGCAACCTATGGCACGCAGTACAATTTTCAGTGGCACTCTGCACTACTCTACAAATTTGTCAATTTTTGAGTGGATGGAAGTTGATATATTTGTAATGGACATGATTTGACAAACATCTTCAGAATTAGGGATGTTTACGGAATTAGAGGAAAAAATTTGAATGATACTCGAAAGATAAATTTGCAACTATTTTGTAAATTATTGAATGTCGTTGCAGGAAACATTTAATTGTTTGAAGAGGGAGAATCGCATGTACTCGGCTTTCCTCTTTTGGTTCTACATATCTAAGCAATAAAAAAAAATCTTTTCTCATATGAAAAAATATTTCGAGTCCACAAAGAAATTGTTTAACAATTAAATGCTCAAAATCATGTCAAATTGAAAGTCACAAAGTATACCCCTGATTTTACGATATGAAAGTATAGCGGTACACAAGTACTAGGTTCACATTAAAATTTTTATTTATATTTTTATTTAACTATAATGAAGGGAAATTTTTATATTTTATGTTGTCCATTTCTTATTTTAATGATTAAGTTTAAAAATATATAATATATATACAATTTTAAATTTTTCATAATTTTGTTAAAGAAGTAGTTATATATTTAAGGCTGTTTTTTATATGTTAAGAAATATCTGTAAATGATGTAAAATTAATCTATAAAACAGCAAATATCTATATTACCGACCTTTAATCTCTAACACGGCATGTATTATCGCGGGAATCGAATTGTTTAAAAAATGTGCTGTGTGGCACTCTGAATCATATTGGTTGATTGGTTTGACACGCCACAGCAAAAAGGTTGCCGACCCCTATTCTTGCCTATATGTATGTAATATGTAAAACAGAATCAAAATACCTCAACCGTTTAATTTTTGTAAGAAAAATTTTAAAATTCATGAACTGATTTTAAATTTTGATTCCTCCTAGAATAACTGTCGTACACCCATGAAACTTGGCTCATAAATATTTCAAACTATGTGCAACAAGAGTTCATATGAGTTACGTGATAACGTGGTTGAAATTCATAAAATAATTTTCTTTATGAGTGCTTACTGAAAATTCTTTAAAAAATACATAAAATCTAAATTCATCTGATTTTTTTAACTATTGCTTTTCTTCAAAAAAGCAACTAATTTTTATTAGATATATTATGACAAATAGTCAGAAAAAATATCAATACGTTTGTCACAAAATAAAAAAACAGATCACCTTAAGACTAGAAATGAAAAAAAAAGTTATTTTTTCCCCTTCAAGTATAAAATAGTTTAAAGTTTTCATTTTCAATCAGGATGTGAATATCAACAAAAATAAAATCTATAATAACTTTCAAGTTTTTTAGCTCAGAGCTCTGAAATTTTGCTAGATAATAAAAAAATAAGTAAAAAAATAATTTAGGCTGCATTTTCTTTTTTTTTCCATTTAAACAGATATAAGGTATTCAAGTTTCTGTTACTGTGGTTTAAATGAACTTTTACAATATATAAAATAAAGCACACAAAATTCAAATGCATTTATCAATGCTATTATTAATGCATTTTTGGCATAATTAGCCTTTTTAATGCGCAAAATACTAGAAATTCTATCAGGGGTTTTTAAGAGGGTTCATGTGACTTTTATAATAAAAAAAGCTGGATTAACAATGTTAATTTTATTAAAATGCAGCATTTTTTTTTTTTTGTTAAATATTTGTAAACCGCTAATAAAATTGTTTCTAGAGCATATAAATATCCACATCTCTAGAATATTATTTGTTAAAATGAAACTTCCATTTTGTTACTACAGCATTAATGGTTTTAAATATTATTTTGTGTTCCTGATGAAATTTATTTAATAAGACTTAAGCACACCATTATTCCCAGTTAATTTATCTAATGCCTTGTAATTCAAAATATTGTTCGATTTCTTAGAGAGAAAAATATTTTCGTTTAGCATTTAATATATTTCAAATAAATAAGAAACTGAAAATAAAATTATTTTACATGTGTGTGTGTGTTACGTATATTTTTTTACTGGAAGGGTTTAAGAGCACAACGTTAATGGTCGAAAAAACATTTAAAAAATTTATTATTGAATTAAAAAATTTAGTAATAATCACTGAAGACTCACAAAAAACTTACCGGAAGATCAATTCAAGATAAAAAAATTTAATGCAATTAAAAAACATTTCCCCTGAAATAAAATATATTTCCATGTATCTCGTATATATCAGCTTGTTAAAGCAACTTTTAAATTTTAACATTCCATTTTTCATAAAAAAGAACTTAAGTAAAATTTTATTATTGTACAAATTTCTAAAAATTATAGTTCATCTATTTTTATTATATTTTTCACATATCTATATAAAATTATTCTCAAAAGTCCATTGAAAGAAGAGCAGTTCAAACTAGAAAGTGATGTTAATCTTTCCAACCAAACTATAATAATGATTTTAATCATACTAACTATACAATACACACATTTTTTCCATCTATATACATTAAGATCCTTCAGTTTAATAAAGTAGTCATGTTAAAAAGACAGAATTAACATTTTTTTATATACCTTAAAAGTATTTTTTATACGTTATCTCACAGAAATTTCCTTCAAAGAAAAATCACCATCTCCAATTTTGGAACACTTGCGTACTTCATTAACCTAAAAGTTCATAATTTCTTGTTCTTACCGAATCGTGTTTGAGCCCTTAGAACACTTTTAACAATGTCGAATCCGGACGTAACAGAGTTAGGCGCGGTCTTACGCTCTAAATTAAGACTATGTAAAACCTCAATAATGACGAATCATACATTTCTCGGTTCTCGAAACTGTGCATGCAGAACTTTTTTTCATTAGACTTCAAGTTGTTCTCCTCAATATAACATGGTCCTGATTTCCATAATGAAATGAAGTGTATTCGCGGAATGCCGGAAAGAGTGTCAAAGTATAGTAGAGTAAGCTTTCGAAGTAGGCTATGTAGGTTCGCATAACAAGAAATCGTGCATTGTTATGGCCCAACGTTTAATTATTGTAACTGAAATACGATAGTTTAGAGGAAAAAATTAATTTCTGACTGCGAAATAAGCAATTTCTTCATTCTTACGAACTCGTGATGTAAAACTGAAAAAGGTTTGAATTTGGTTATTATTATTTTTGTAAAAAATCAAGGTGATGTATTTTTATATCCTTGATAATGTAGTAGTGTTTCCATGCGCAAAAAAAGGGAAAATGTGAATCATAAGCAGATAGAGAAATATATCTGCAATCATTGTTATCTTTAAAAAAATCAGTTATAACTAATATTTATAAGAATAATTATTTTTAGTGCCCATGTTTGTATTTAAAAGCAATTAAATTCATCAAATAACAATATTTATTTGAATGTAATTATCCTACTTTTTAAGCTAAAAAAACCAAAAAAAAAAAAAAAAAACTACAGATATTTTTAAATAAAAATCAACTAAGCGCTAAAAATATTTATTAAATTAAGTAAAAAAAAAAATTCTCTGTAAATGAGCTTAGATAAATGAATTAAAAAGGTTTTTTTTCATATTAATTTATTCTTTTGATAGATATATATAGAACATTTATAAACCCCGTGCACCACGCAATGTATCACACGGGGGCTTGCAGCACAAAGGAAAGATTACAGCAAGAACATACATGCCTTGTCCGAGATTCGAACCTAGGCCCTACGGCACCGCAGTCAAGAGTCATTAACCACTATATCGGATGGGCGGCTTTGATTACATTTAATCTTCCAAAATCTTCACCTATTTGCGTAATTAGTAAAATAAACTTGATGCTGTGGTCATCAACAAATTAAATGAGGCCGAGGTAGCTTAATGGTTATGGTCACTTACTAGTGGTCGGCGTATCATGAGTTTGACTGGTGCCACAACCCTAGTGCCACAGAAATCTCGCTGTGTAGGGTGGCTGATGCGCATTAAATCTGTTGACGCTCAAAGTCTTCCCCCGTTGGTGTGGTATGGTTGTTAGGAGAAGGGGTGCCAGTTCAGCTGTCGGTATAGGCGCTTGACTGTGGTTCAAGATTACGAGCTCTGTCGCCATTATCCCTCTTATTGCCTTAGAGAGCGACGTCAATAAACTCTCACTCAAATTAAAAACTTGAAACAATCATAATATAATTATTAAAGTCTCAATTAGTTAAGTGGGGCGGGAGAAGCATTAAATAGTAGCTAAAAGTTATAATAATTCATTTTATAACTGTTGTGTTATTGAACTGATTTCATCAATACCTAGATTGTTAAGTAGAATTGATCTATGTTTTTATTTCAGTTTTTTCCCTTTTTCAATTCCTACTATTAGTTCATTCTCTCCCAATATATATATATAATCAAAATTTCTCTACAAGAGAGAGATGAATTAACATGATTAATACTTAAAAGAATAGCAATTGCTAGATAACCAGACAACAGAATTTAAAAAGAGATATGAAAAATTGAAATAACAGAGTAAAATATAAAAATATAAAACAATGGATGCTTCAGTATTATCAACATTGCTGACTTAGGACAGCTTGTATACAAACAAATTTTCCTTAAAAAAATTTCTCTGTATAAAAGTGGGGTTGAACATGTTTTTTGGCCAGCCACAACTTTCCCCTTTTCTGTTAATAATACCGAGCAAATACCAATTGGAAATAATGGATAGGAAATCTAAATCCATTATAAGAAAAAGGTAACTTACCTAGAAATTGCATACTGAAATGCAGAGCCCGCTCTAAATCTGAGTGCAATAAACAAGTTATTGCCAGATTCTGGACCCAAATACAATTTCAAAACAAAGCAATGGCTGAAAAATAGTACTTAGTAAAAGTATGAAAAGAATAGAAATAATAAAATAAGAATTGTAAACATACTACCATAATCTTAGAGACTCTTAATATGATTTAAAAGTTATAATAAAATTTAAAAAAGTAATTTTATCTAAAACTAGAAATCGGGGGTATTTAAAACTATCTAGGAAGAATAATAAATCTATAATATTAACCTGTTAAAACTATGGAAATTTAATCCTTACTATTTAGAATTTCTTTATTTAAATATCTATTAATAAAATTAATTGGGTAGTTTTGAATTAAACAGTATTTAATAAAATGTTTATAGTTTTTTTATTTTTTCTGATTTATTAGAAACTAGAAATTTATTGCGTAGTGTGTAATTAATAACAATATTTCTGAATATAGATACATGCACATTACTCTCCCAATGCTTTACTTTTATAATATTGAAATTAAAGTCTTCTCGTTTATCATAAATATTAGTAACTATTTTATTATCTTTTTATTTATTTCTGTATCAAGAAAATTTGCTTCATAACTGTTACTATTTGTCTGTATTAAATTAAGATATTGTGGATCAAAATTAATATTAGGTTTAAAGTTGTCTTGCTTGCCAAAAATGGTTATATCATCTATATAACGAAAAAAGTAAAATTCTAAGTTGTCTGTGAAACTATTTTCAAAATAATGTATATATAAATTGGCATGACAGTTGCTAGCTGGGCCACCTTGTGGCAGACCCTTAATCTGTTGATAAAATAATTACCATTATGATAAACATAATTCTCTTTTAGAACTAACCTAAGTAGTGAACCAAATCTATCATATCTGACATTTTTAAACAAATTATCTTTATGTAATTTTACTAGTGTTTTTATCATATCATCAATGTTAATTGAGTTAAAAAGATCTTCAAATTCTAAACTAAATACTGAAAATATCTTTTTATCTTTAATTTGTGCAATAAGTTCTGTACTATTTTTAAGAATGGCTGAAGTTTTTAGATTATTTATTGTATCTTGTAACATTTCATGTAGAATTTTGCCTGATTTGCTGATATATGTATTAAAACCATTAGTAAACTTAACTGGATCTTTATGAAATTTAGGAGTAAGAAAAACATGTAGAAATTTAAAATTATTATTAATTTGTATTTTTAATTGTTTATGAAAAGCCAAAATTCGATTATTTATTTCTCTATCAGAAATTGATGACCTAATAAAAGCTGTATTATTTTCAAAATGTTTGTTGAGCATTAAACTATAATAGTATTTACAAATGAAGGCAAAATTTCCAGGCACTTTATCAATATAAACTATAATAAATTTATTTTGTAATTGTTTAATCTGATTTTTAATGTCATTAAAAAAGATGTTATTATCTGTACTAAAGTTATATTTATTAATCTGTTGTGAATGTTACATTTAATATATATATATATATATATCTTATTCAAATTTTCAATCGTTAGTAAAATACTTTCTATTCATCTATTCAAGTTCAAATGCATTTTTTAAAACTTGCAATGGATGGCACTTGATGTTACAAAAAATTTTTCAAGTATTAATTCATTAATTAAATTAAAAGTGAATAAACAGTAACAAACAAAAATAATACTCCAGCAGCATATATAGAAAGGAAAATCGTTTGTTGTGTCCCAGTAGCGCAACGGATAGTGTGTTCGAAGGTCAGGAGTTCGAATCCCACCTGGGATGGCCTGATTTCTGAGAATGTGATTTCCTTTTTACTATACTATTTTTTTGAATAATTGAATTGAATTTATGAATAAACAAAAAAATAGTCCAATATCATACATAAAAAGGAAAATGGAAAATTGCAAGGAAAATCGCTTTCTGTTTTGTCACTTAATATTGTGATTTGTTAAATTTATATGCATATTTGTATTAATTATAATTATTTAATAAAAAGTAACTAAAATAAAACTTTTCTTTCTTGACCTAAGTAGGAATTGACTTAAATTTTTTTTATGTTACTTGTTTAAATGATATTGAAAGCTACATTCTATACAAATAAATAAGAATATCGAAGATTAAATGACAGAATTCATATATTTTAAGCATATATTCAGAAAATTATATTGTTTACCTAGATTCTGGCTTGTAAATCTTATACACTCATTAAATTTTGTATTAATCTTCAACTTCTTTATTTAACAAGTACAAAGCAATACTCGTGATTCAAAAATCATCATCACAAATAATTTGTTACGGGGGATTTGTTATGAAGACTATGACTTAAGAGATTTAATTTATTTTTGATTAATTAATTTCTTATAATAATTTGTGTGATATTGAAGGCCAGTTATATTATAAACTAACAGACGCGCAATAAATCTGCAGAAAACGACTAATTTTCTAAAAAATTAAACTACTTATTCTTTTGTATACTAATAATGTGAAACTACGAATTAAACTTTCACATTACTTCACACACAGAAATTTTCCAAGAGTTAAAGGGATGGGGGGGGGGGTCCAGGATCGAAACTCCGCCATTCTCGTATGCTCCAATACGCCACCCAACATATTCTTTTGATTTTATCGATTTTCGAGAACAAAAAAACAATAAAAAATTAATTATTGAACAAATAATTAGCATTAATTAATAAAATTAATTATTAATAACAAATACTTAATTAAATTTTACGAACTATATATTCGTAAGATTATAATCAATCGAAAAAAATCAAGGGCTTTGGGGGGTTCCAGGCTCGAGGACCCCCCCCCCCCTTCGTGTGTGCCACTGCTACTGAGTGTATTCATTTGTCTAAATTATTGTAGTACTATAAGATCAAAATCCACAACGGATTATCCATGTGAAATGAACTTCCATATCTTCGCATGAACCAACTCTTTTCAAACCAAGTTCATTTAACATTAATCATAATTTTCAGTTGCTGACACACCATTCTAAAGTCTCATTCGTATCACGAAAGATATTTTTGCATTGATTCCAAATGCAGCCAACCAAGCACAGAGCTTATACATGAAAATAATACAGCAGCTCCTAATTAAGATTTGTAATTGGGGCTACTTTTCACAAGAGAAGAGTGATTACTGCCAATAAGTGCTTTTTCTTGGGTGGTCCAATTTCGAGGTCTGTGAACAAATCCTGAGTCAATACTGTAATGATTGGCTATGAACAAAGTCCCATTTCTAGCGGTTTGGGTAATATCCGTCTAATTGCCCACTATCCCACTAGATAAGTATGGCTTTGTATATTTTGGAAGACATAAATATGGAGTAAAACGTGCATAAATCATTATTGAAATATTTCGGAGGTTGCAGTTGCTTAAGAAATCAGCTTCTGTTTTTGTCCATTTGTACATTGCCTCGAAAAGTAAAGATCTTATATTTAGTTCCCGTAATCATTTTGAACAATGATCGTTTATTTAGTGTTTTCCCTGATCATTGTTCTCAACAACTATGGGCATGATACACTGCCTGCACTTGTAATGTAATTACTTTTATTAGGATTAGTTGACACAGCACTAAAGAATTTTATGATTCAGAAACAGCAATTTTAATTTACGTATAAATATTGAAAAGGTGTCATCCGCTTTGTGTGGTGAACATTCCCCAGCAAGCCAAGAACAGCACCTGGAAGAATTTCACAAACACTTTGACAACAAAAACATGTTGCCATCACACAGAAGATAAATATTAGGTTGAAGGCAATGATGTAAAATGACAGAAAATGAGTGTATTACACAAAATAAAACTTACCGTAATTTTTCGAATCTAAGGCCACCAACGATTCTAAGCCAGACCCCAAATTCTCAACACGTTATTGTGAAAAAAGAAATGTGTGACATAAAAAGTAATGTAAAAATAGATTTATCTACATGAATTTATGAAATTGCCAACAATTTAAAAGAAAACTAATAAGAAGTGAATAATTAATATATTTTACCAGTACCGCCGATCTTCCTAAGCAGCACCCGATTTTTAATAGCGTTAACATTGGCAAAATGTGCGTCTTCGATTCGAATAAATCGGTAATAATGATTATAAGGAGTGTTTATTAACGTCTCACTAAAAAGCGGTGACGGTCTATATAACGTCTATCGGTGACGGTTTTATAATTTTGAATCTTAGTCAAGCAAAGAATAAGAAAAAAATTAAGTACAAACACACAGATGAAATACAAATAAAAATAGTTCACAATAAAAATTCAACTTGATTCAAGCCAATATATTAATTCAAATAATTTATTTGTTAATCAAACTAGAAACAATAAATCTTAAATTCAACTGCTTTAAAATCAACAAGTTTGAGGAAATTTTCAAAAAAAAAGTTGGATAATTTGTTTATGAAATTTAAATATGGCTTGAACTGAAACATAATTTCATATTGAGCATTGGAAAAAAAATATCTGCAATTGGTTGAGAAAAAGTAAGAAAGAAAACGGAATGAAGAAATATTGTGTGACATTTCCATAAGAACTGCTAATCATATATATATATATATAATATTAACACAGAAACAGTAGCGCACACAAGAATTTTTCAAGGGAGGGGTCCAGGGTCGAAAGTTTGCTATTCTCATATCATGCTCCAATACGCCGCCCAACATATTCTTTTGATTTCGTCGATTTTCGGTAACAAAAAACAGTAAAAAAATAATTATTGAATGAATAATAAGCATTAATTAATAAAATTAATTATTAATAACAAACACTTAATTAAATTTTAAGTGCTAAGGATTATAATCAACCGGGGAAAAAATCCGGGGCTTTAGGGGGCGCCCCCCTTGTGTGTGCTACTGTCACAGAAATATACGAAATAAGCCTAAAACGGGATTAAATATGCAGTACTTCCATATTAAAACTAAAAGCAGTTAAGCAACGTCTTCATTATTATCATAATCATATTTTAGATTATTTGATTCTATATAACATAAATTAATATGATGTATAATGTTTAAGTAATATGGTTAGTTGAATTACTGATAATTAGTACATAAAAAGCATTTGTGTAACTCTTAATAAAATAAATCAACACATCATTTCCGGGGAAAATGTAAGATTATACGATGAACTGTAAGTCATTTCTTTTGTTTTTGTCATGCAAAAAATGACTTGCATGTTACAACTGTGGGTTCTTAGCTAATGGATATATAAAATGTAAAATGAAAAGGAAAACGCAAATACTTGTCTTCTCATTTTTTTTTATTTAGCAATAAAATATGATAGTCAATGAAATTTAAGTTAATGGTTAAAATGCTATCTTAATACGAGATCGGCACGCTTTTATAAGCTGCTTAACCAATGCAAATGACTTTTTCTTAGAAGCAGATTGCAATAAGATTAAAAAGAATGTGTTTGTTTATATACATTAAAGAAACTCTTGATTGTTTGAAAATTTAATTCTAAAATATTTCTAAAAATCCATGGATTTTTTTTATAATTCAAAATTTTCCAAAAAATTCTTTCAAATACTGTATTTAATATTTTTTTCCTCAGACAATATCTAGCGAATTTTTCTTTGCGAGATTTTTATTAACTATTAAAAATTATGTAAATTTTTTTATTTCAAAGAATTTTAAAAATTAAAAATTTTAAATTATATATCTTAGTTAAAAATTTTAATTATATAATTTGTAGGTACGCAATTTTATATTTCTTCAGTTCTACTTCTCTAAAATTAAAACTCTCTTTTTGTATTAAGGTATTCGACTGCTTGCGACAGTTTTTTTTTTTTTTCAAAAAAAAAAATAAAGATACGGAGATTTTTTTGTGGATTTTAGATTTATTTAACACATTTTAAGAAAAAAAGACTAAAACTAAGAAGAGAAAAATAAATTATTACTACTATAATGAGAAAAAATTGGTAAAAATTTACAAAAAAGTACATAAACGGGACCCCAAAAAGTTTATGAACAATTTCCCAATTTTTCAAATTTGATGTATTGCTTTGCTATTCCTTTTTAAAATGACCCCCAGCACAAAAGATATTTTAATTTTTACAAAAATTATTGGAATTGTTAGAAAAAAACAGATTATATTCACATAAAGGACTGTAAATTTTGTAATAAAACAGTGATTGATAATTCTGAATGTTAAAACACTTCTACTGTTATATAGAATATACACAAAAAACTTAGCAAATTATTTAGAATACTTTTTGAGCAGTCGCTGTCCCCGTTTGAGCTTTTCAAAAAAAAAAAAAAACACATTTCGAGTAAAACGCATTTTAAAGTTTGCATCTTGTAAAAAGTTATGGCATCTGCCTTTACTAAAACACTTGCAGTTTTTGTTCTAGGCAATGGAAAATAAAAACCTTGGTACTTTTATAAAGCTAATAAGATGGCCTATAAAATAAAATCATAATTGTCTTTAATTTTTGTAAAAAATATTGTTATTTTAGGGTAGTCAAAAGTACCTTAAATCTTTCACAGATTAAATATCTCTGAAGTTAACATTCCTGCGTATTTTCGTATTCATTAAAATATCTAAATTTCTAAACATTTTGCTGTAAATTTTTGATTTCTAATATTTCTTTATTTCTATAAATAGGTAAGAATTTTTTAAATGCCATATTTATCGTATTTCAACTTTAAGATATATAACTTTATGAAGTAGGCCAGTGATTCCCAAAGTGGTTTATATAGACCCCCAGGGATCTATGACAACCAGCAAGGGGTCCACGTCAACAAAAAAATAATTTGGGGGTTCATGAGGTGTAAGGAGGGGCCTATAATAGTGCCTCTCATTAAACTAGATCGTGACTTTAGTTTTAAAAGAAAATGTAATCAAGTGGAAACAAAATTTTACCTTAACAGATTTATTTACTAAATTTAAGGAGATTTTGCACTTTTAAGAGGACAGTATAAATTTTATTAAAATAAGAACCATTTCAGCGTTTCTCTCCAGAGTTTAGCTAAAGAAGTATAATAGTGGAGGTCCTGAATTTTCTAAATTTATTATAGACTATCTGTCGGGACGTTTTAACCTACGTTTAACATTTAATGCCTTTTATTCAGATTTTGAAACCAGATTTTAGAATGCTATGACTATGGTAATACCACCATAGGAAATGAATTCATATGGTCACATTGAAAAAAAGTCACATTACTATAGGAACTGATCGTAATAAGTACTAATGACGAACTTGAAGTTTAGAAACGGTTGACAGCAATTAGGCTTTTAAAAAGTCAAACCTGTTATTTGTCCTGAATTATAGAATATTTTGAGAAAGTTTTTAATTGCTTTTCCAGAGTAGCGGGGTTGTCAATCTCCAAAAAGAAAAAAAGGAAGAAAGAAAAAAACTGGATATTACTAACAGAGGAGATTTAAGGTTAAACCTGACACTATTTATACCAAATGTTGAAAATTTGATATTGTAGCACCAGATTCATCCCTCCCATTAAAATCATTCGTTTATTGTTTAGTTATTTTATTTATTAATTAACATGTACTTTTTAATTTTAAACACTATACTTCTTACGGTTAAAAATTTTATTCCTTTAAAGTAGGAGAGTAGTAGCACCTGCTTTAAAAAAGATATTTAAGTTAATAAATTTGCAAAAACTCAATAATAATTAAGCAGGGGTCTATCCCAAATCGAAAATTATGGCAAGGAGTCTATGAGACAAAAAAGTTTGGGAACCTCTGCAGTAGGCATTTATAGAAACTCTGATTTGATTCTGATTCCTGGCTTAAGAACTGATTGTTTAAAATACTTCTTAAAATATCAGCAAATCTATTGATTTTTATGTGACTGCTTAAAATATTCTTCGCCACTGAACTGATTTATATACTAAGGAAGTGAGAGTTTAAGATTTAATGTTTATCCAAAATATTATAAGCTACAGTTTTTAAAAACCTTTATCTTGAATGTTTTACATGGAAATTATACTTTTAATTTTTCAAAAAAAAAAAAATACTTATATAGTTAAGTAAATGTGGTAATGATGTGCGTCAGTCAAATTTAAATTCCATAATGTTGAACATGTCTTGTTGAAAAACATCTAAAATATAAAATTATGATTAATTGTTTTAAATGCATACTAAGCTTTTAAAGAACGAATAATAAAAAAAAAAGACTTGTTCTAATTTTATATTTTGAGTAGTATCGATTTATTATTAGCTATAAAGCTATTTTCCATCAAATATTTCAAAAGGTTAGTAATGCTTTATTTAGAAAATGTTGAATTAACTTTAAAAAGTATTACCATTTTCAAATTCTGAATTCAAATTCATTACTGTAAAATCTGGAGTATAACGCGCACTTTTAACACAAAAAATAAGATCGAAATTTAACGGTGCGCGTTATGCGCCATGTATAGAAATAATAGCTCCAAAAATTAAAAATTTTTTAAAAAAGATGAACATTAAAAAAAATTAGAATTTTACATATATTGAAATACTGCTTATTTAAAAGAAATGGTATTCCCCCCTTATAAACTTAAAAAAGATTGTAGTTCTAGAAATATACAATTTTTTTTTTCAAAAACTTGGGATAGTACTTCGAATAAAGGGCTTTAAAACACAAGATTATTACGCACGTACGTTTTAGGTTTCTTCATAAAAAAGGAGGTGAGTGTTACACGGCGAATATACTTCAAAATTAAAAAAAATGCAGCTGGAAAGTTAAGGTGCGCGTTATACGCCGGATTTTACGGTGGTTTTAAACTACAATTTTTTATAGCCTTAATTTTGAAAATAAAGTACAAATATGTAGTGATTTTTTGATGAAATTTTAGTGATGAATCGTATACTACAAGAATTTGTTTGAAGTGTTTCACGGAAGAATTGAAGAAAACATAAGATATTATTAAAATCATAAACATTCCATACTTCATTTTACATTTCTTTTTTGTCCGCAGAAAATCAAAACACCAAAATGTTCATTTAAAAAAAAAAAATTATCAATTGCATTTGAATATTAAAAACTTTAAAACATAAAAAAAAAAAAAATCTAAACTCAACAGAAGATATCATTCAGCCATGTCAATCCATTCCTTCGATTTTAACATTTGGCTAACAGCCAGAGCAAGATAATCTCACTCAGGCAAAGCGACACGAAACCACTCCTCTTCCCACCATCTAGAAAACACAGATACAAATCTACTTTCCAAAGGAAAAAACCCCTCAAACAATGAAGCGTTTCGGAAAAAATGACAAATGGCAAACTCGATCTGATCCTGGTCGTCATGACCAATTACTCTTCCGAGACTCTACCTGCAGATAAGGAAAAGAAAAAAAAAAGAAAAATATGTATTCTAGCAACAATAACAGCAGCTTTAACCACACAATCTATGGGAATTCTCCCCTCTCTCTAGTACCGGAAGCCATCTCCTTTAGTTTCTGAGGTCCTCGAAAATATTAATTATCATACATATTGGCGACGATAGCCATCTCTTGGGCGCTAGTTTGGTGTACTTTAAGCCCAGGTGATGGCAAATGCTCTTTTGCTTTTATTATGGAAAACAGCCAAAGTGGAAGGATATACATCTCTGGATTGGCTAATGGCACGTCTTCCTGCGAATGTTCCACCCCTTTTTTTTATTACCTAGATTCATTGTTGAAGGGTGGTCGGTACTATCTGGGAATTTGCACATTTAGGTAAGTGGGCGAGTAGTCATAGTATAAATTGGTTGGGTTGAGATGAGTAATGTTGACAGAGGGGTCCGCACAGAGTGCATTGAATTGATTCAGGTGCGCATGGGAAGGGAGATTTTCTGGGGAATGGTGGGAGGTCTGTTGGAGTTTGTTTACTTGGGTGCTATTGTTTCTGAAAGTAGATGTTTATAGGATTATACGTGGGCTCGTAGGACTATGCATACATGTTTTGACCACTAATTAGTATTGAATTTAATTTTCAGAAATATATTATAAAAATGAAAAATTTTACTAATTCCTATTGAATTAAAGTATAGTAAAAATAAGTAAAATATTTACCTATTATTTGATACACTGCTTTATGTATTACGTGTTATTCTAATTTACAAATAAATAAGTATCTAAAAAAACTAAAAAAGAATAGTTTTTCGAAATTTTAAGACAGTCATATTTTAACTCATTTTTGTTTCGAAAACTCATTGGGGTTTTTTTGGGGAGGGGGGACCCCTTGGGGTCAAGAGTATTTAAAATTTTCTAGGGATTAATTATTCTTATTTATATTTTTTAATTTATGTAGTTTGCCATTCCATTTCGTAGCAGATATTTGCATAGTAGGAAATTTTAGTAAAAGCTGTATGAAACATATTTACTCTTTAACTTTCTCATTTTTGTTTTTTTAAGGTGTAAATTAATTAATTTAATTTACACCTTAAATTTACATCATAATTTATTACAGAATAAATTTAAGTTAAAAAAAAGGTGCGGTTCCAATGCATCCTCCGGCGTTACAGTTGGTATATAACGAAGTGTTGTAATCTGGTCGATTATTTTGCAGCGATTTCTACATACTTTTAAAAGAAAGCTCAATAAAGAAATTAATCTAAACATTTTTAAGCAAAATATGAGCAAAAAGATAATGATTATTTTTTGAACACTCATACATTTTAGAAGAGATTTTATAATAGATGATAGGTCACAAAAACTTAAAAGCAATGGCATTCAAAGTATCATCACAAAAAATTCCCGAGAAATATATTTTTTGAAAAAGCTCAACTTTATAATTCAGATAAACTATCATATAGCTCGAGTTGTGATTTATTTTGGGCTTAATATTTAAAATCTTTGCAATTAACAATTTTTATGAAAATCTTATATTACTCATTGTTGCATACGAAATTTGTAACGATATTTTATTAGTATTAGGCACACATTTTGTAAGAAATTAATTAATAAAACTTGATAAAATTAACTGCAAAATGGAGGGCATTGAAAAGTTACACAGTATGAAATAGTTAAAATATTATAAAGAATAAATCCCTTAAAACACATGTAAAAATATCATTGATACAAAACATGCCAAATATTTGGAAAAAAGTATACTTAGTTTTAAAATTTTGTCTTGTGATTTTGTATACATTTTATATTATATTTAATAAAATATGTGATCTAAATTCTTGGGGAATAATTATATCATATCATAGTATTATTTTGAAGCTTAAATTATTACAAGTAACTCGATAGTTTTATAAATGATTTATTATATCTAACTAATATCTATTTCATAAACGCCTATTAAGTTATATTTTTCAAATGTATCCATTTCGCGTAAAAAATGAACCTCTTTCACATTTATCTCCAATTTGTGATATGAAAATAGAATATGACAAATAGAAAGAAACTGGGCTTGAATTTTAAATTTAGCTAGTATAAGAAGCATGACAGTAAAAGAACAACATCTTCTGATGTATTCCACAAATGTAGTACCAAATGATTTTATATATTTAAAGAAATTTATTAAGTAAAAATGTTTTTAGTGAAAGAATTGAAAAAATATATTATAATGTTTAGTTATTGGGAAAAAATTTATAAAATTCTAGTTTTATATCAAAAACTTAATACAATTTACATATTTTAAAGGCAAAACTGAATTTTTAAAGTTATCTCTGTTGGATATACTTCATTACCCAGTTTATACTTTATATAAACTTGGTTGTATTACCAAGTTTTTGCTTCTTATATGTATATCATACAATGATTTAATACATGTAAAAGGTAATGTAATGATAGTTGGGTTTCCCCAGCCGACAGTGTACGAGATAGAAGGAAAACTAGCTATAGTCAAAACAACACAATTTATTTACTATTCTCAAAAACGACACAAATTCAACAACCCAAGTTATTAAATGCACTAATTGATAAAATAGGGGCAGTAGAATGAAGTAGACGAGATAATTGAAGGTATAATAACAAATCGGATCACTTACACTTAGCACTTCCAGGCAATACACTTTATATTAAAAAAAAACTTCTAAAGTAATCTAATCCAAACTGACCGAATCCAATTTAACT
Organism: Trichonephila clavata; assembly: GCA_019973975.1. Classification (NCBI taxonomy): domain Eukaryota; kingdom Metazoa; phylum Arthropoda; class Arachnida; order Araneae; family Nephilidae; genus Trichonephila; species Trichonephila clavata. Next base: position 97,791 of record BMAO01026615.1, read on the forward strand.
ACTAATTGTCCAAATCGCGTCAATCTTAGTATTAATCAAATAATCTACAAAGGGCTCTTGTCTAGCTATACGTTATCTTACGTTAATCTCTACGCTATCCTTTAGCTAACCCTCTCTCTCGAACCCGATAGCTAATACTTAAATACATGACATCAGTGGCGCACACAAAATTTTTTCAAGGGGGGGAGTCCATGATCGAAAGTCCCCCAACTCCTATTATACCTCAAGACAACATCAATTGATTCTTCTGGTTTTTTTCATTTTGTTAACAAAAAAGAGCAAAAAATAAATTATTGGATTAATAATTAGCATTAATTAATAAAATAAACTGTTAATTGCAAGTACTTAATTAAATTTTACGTTATATATGTATAGGATAACCATCAATCGAAAAAAAACTCAAGGGCTTTGAGGGGGGTGTTCAGACCCCCAGGACACCCCCCCCCACTTTGTGTGCACCAATACATGACATAATTCACATATATCGCGTCTTCTTCTTCAGGAGGAAGTTATCAATCAAAAAATGTTTAAAGAAAGTAATTCCCCAAGAGGATTGTTAGGTAAAAAGTGGATAGACCCTTTACAATAATATTTACTTTGTTTCGTAAGTGATCTTTGTAAATAGAGATACAGTCCCCCCAAAAGGAACCATTCAGGCCGTGTGGCTGCCCACCCAAAGTACCCAGAGTATTAAAATAAAAATAAGAATGAAAAAAAAATATACCAAGCATCTTTTCACTGGATTATAATCCCTGAAACTTTATCACTGCAGGTGAAGCTTCTAACCAATATCAGCGACTGGGTCCGCCCTTTTTAGTTGTGAATATCATCACAACGAAGCCAAACCATTCTATTTCCAGGAACGAGCAGCCTCAACCTCTCATTACCAGTGGTGCTAAAATGGCCACACCTCTCCCAGTATCTATTTGTTAATATAAACTACAACGAAACGAAAAAAAAATCTTCTTTGTGCTAAGCTCGAGATGGGAGAGAGTCTTAAAAAAGTAATTGAAGAAAAGGAACGACACACTCATAATTATAACGTCGTCCTTGATGAGAATATGGCTTGATGGTGGTAAGAAAAAAAAACTCTTGCAATTACTTTTACGATTGGATACATAGAAATAATCCTGCGTCTCCAGTCGAATACCAGATTTTTTAGTGGCTCATGTTGGTGGTCCATCGTCCTAATAATGACGATGTCAGATCAGATTTCTCGAAGAAAAAGATCTTCTGAATGACGCAATCAGGAGTTCACACATCAATACCTTTTTTATGTCGCTGGAGAGGAGCATTTTTTATAACGTCATTAAGAGAGCATTTAAGCATTTATGTGTATTTATGTGGCAACGAAGTACCAAAGAAGATCGTATTTTCTCTAATGGTTTGTAGTGAAATGACATAGATTTACTGGTTTGGGGAGAAGATATGAATGCATGAAAATAAAAACTACTATGATGCTTGAAAGAAATGACAAAAAAGATATTAAATTCTCTAATAGAAAAGGAACTCATTTAAGAAATATAGAAGAGTTTGAAGAATTTAGGAATTCATAAAATCCTTCAATTTTAATCCCTTAATCCTTCCGTTTATTTATTTTTTAAATATTTTTTTTATCCTACACCCATCTTTGGCAACTCTGCCATTAGTCGACGAGCAGCCCAATAAAATGATGACGAAGCCTAAAAAGAATTAAAATTTGCCTCCTATGGTGCCGCCTGTTTAAACTAAACCACTGATAACTTATCGCCTTAAAGTAGCGCTTACTTTCGCAATTCCTTCTCTTCCCTTAATTCCACAATTTTAAAAATTATATTTCCACTTTGAAAAATATATTTTCTAGCTTACTTAATTTATAAAACAACAATTCAATTGCTCTTAAAAATTGAATTCGGGATTTAATGCTTTAACAAAATGCTACAAACGGCTGATATAATTTTCACAATACATTTCTGAAATTAAAGTTAAAAAAATATTTTCTATTTAATGTGTTTGGGGTTGGTTATAAAAATTCAGAATTTTCCCGAAATTTTCTTATTTGAAATCCAAAGATAAATAAATAAAATAAAAAATAAAAAAAATTAAATAAATAAGTATAAACATATAAAAAGGGGTGTAATAATATACAAAGATCCCTCTGCGAAATAAAGTATAAGACGAATAAAATTTTGGAATGTAATGTTAATGGAAAAACCCAGCCTAAAAATAATTTTATTTTTATTAAATAAAGTAATAACATTGAAACTTAATACAGAGCATTTTATTGGTGAAATAAACGAACTCATCAACGAAATTAACTACATAGGTTTTATGATTGTGATAATTTCTTACACATATAAAATTTTTCATGAATATTTCACAGTCAAATTTAAAAAAAAAATTAAAATATTATAATACATCTTCTTATTTAAAGAGATAAAAACGATTAAATATAAATTGCGGAAAGTTTTTGTTTCAGAGATAATTCTCTAATACTCTAAATTATACTATTATACAAATTTACCAGAATTTCACCACACTTTAATAGCTTCTCCTTTTGTCCCATATATATATATAAATATATCTTAAAATATTTTTTTAAAAGTGTGTGATTATACGGCTTTTCTCTAATTGTTTTTGAGTCTAATATTTTTTATTCCGAAAACTTTATAAAATATACTTTCAGATATGTGCAGTTAATTAATTCTTTTATTATTGGTTTATAACAATACAAATTTATTGAGAGGCTTATGTAGTGCTAAGAATGAAGTTCTGATAATATCTAACATAAGTATATTTCTCTATACTAGAGGTAAGGAACCTTTTAGCTCTGTCATGCCAAACCAATCTAACAATATGATTCAGCGTGCCACACAGTAAAGCATGTTTGAAACGTTTCGATTCCCACGATAATGCATACAGAATTAGAGAACAGAGGTTATTAATAGAGATATATATTTATACAGTTTTATTATCTATTAATTTTGCATCATTTTAAGATTTTTAAAATAAAAATAAGCAGCTTAAAATATATTTATTTCTTCAACAAAAATTCCAAAAAAAAAAAATTAAAATGTTACATATATCAAGTATTTTTAAAATTATTTATTAAGATAAGAAATTGACAACACAAAATGTAAGTATTTCCCTTCATTATAATTAAATAAAAATAAATAAAAATTCTAATGCTAGCCTAATGCTTGCACCACTCTATTTTCATATCGCAAAATTAGGGGTATAATCGGTTACTTTCAACTTGATATGATTCTGAGCATTCAGTTGTTAAACAATTCCTTTGTGGAATCGAAATATTTTTCATATGAGGAAAGATTTTTTACTTAGATATGTATAGAACCAAAAGCGGAAAGCAGAGTATATGCAATTTTCTCTCTTTGAACAACTAAATCTCTCCAGTAATGACATTCAGTAATTTACAAATTACCAGTAAATTTATCTGTGGAGTTATCTTGCAGATTTGTTTGTAGTTCAGTAAATATCAATAATTCTGAAGATGTTTGTCAAATAAGGTACATTACAAATTTATCAAATTCTATCCACTCAAATATTGAAAAATTTGTGGAAAAGTGCAGGATGCCACTGAAAATCGTACCGCATGCCATAGATTGCCAACCCCTGATCTGCACTGTAAACTATCTCAATTATCCTCGCCTTATCAGAAGTTTAAACTAGCAATTCTATAGAAAAATCTTAACTTGTATCGAATTTATAATATTTTACTGAAAAATATATTCCTCTTTATATATGGTACAACCTTCCGGCAGTTTATTCTAAAGAGACCAGACAATGATTATTTTAATTTCAGAATACCTAATTCAATTTATTAGTATTGATATTAATAGATTATCGTCCCAGTATTAAATTCATTCAATCTACTTCCTAAAATAATAAAAGGGAGAAACTTCCATTTAATATAATTAAATTTTTTATCCCAAGTTCTTTGAGGCTTTATCTTACGATCAAAGTAGTACTTAAAAATCTTGCATTACTTTGCATCAATATATAGTACAAAACTATTTTCCATACACTTCACTTAATTAATTTTATCAAGAAATAAATAATTATTTCACAATAGTTACTTTTATCACTAACAATCATAATACAAAAACTTTAATAATATTTTTTCATGAAAAGCTTCTAAGTATGTCATTAAATATTATCAAACCCTTAAAAATTTCTTTAATTAGGGCAATTAGAGTAGTTCTGATCATTTCAGTTGATCTCATTCAGTGACAAATTAAACTAACTTTTCCTTTTCTTAATATAAAGAACGTTCATAAAAAGTTGTAATTCATAAAGAATTTATTTTAGATATGAATCGAGAGCGCTTTCATATTTCCATAACACCATTAATCTATATTTGTTTGATCCAACTAGGGAATAAAAATTTACTTGTAAGAAAGTTTTGAGTTAAAAAATATACTTTTGTATACATTTTCCGAATATGAAAAGGCACAATTTAAACGTCACATTTATTCTACTATTCTTTTATTATCTATCGAATTATTGACGTCCTGCGCTTTGCATGTTTAATGATTCGTCTCATATATTGGAGTCATTGCAAAAGAGAGGGCCATTGCAATCTTGAAAATTATTATGCATATTTACTGTAGAAGGAATTCAAGTGAAAATAATTTTTGTATTCAAATTCATGTTAATATCGTACATAATTCAAAATATTAATTCATGTAATTAGTTATTAAATAAGATTGCATCTATGAAATAAATCCCAGAGATTACTTTATCATCGTTTCAAGATTGCTTTATCGATATTTTATCAGATGTTGCATACAAAGTTTAAAAGAACGGTCTGATAAATTCCTTACTCCAATAAAATAAATCTGATTTATTGTACTTTCTCGTACAGAGAAAAATAAAATATTTCAACAAACTATCATTAATCTTCCTTAAAAATATTATGGATGTTGTAATTTTTTTATGCAGACATTTTTTTAAAATATTGTAATATTCAAGCATGAAAGATATTTTAAAAATCGAAGTATATTATGTTATATTAGGTTTGTCTCGACTTTATATTAGGAATATCAAGAAGATATAGAGAATTTCCAATAAATTTATCTTGTAGATGTGAAAAATAAAATGTGTTGTGTTTTAAAATGCGTTATATAATTATATATTAAATAAAGTATATCAAAACAACTCAATTAATCTTAAATAGTTTTACACTTATTACAGTTATAAAAATAATTTTTAATGCAGAATTTTTAATAAGAATTTTAAATGCAGTTAACTCGACTTCCTCATTAAATTCATAAATATTTTTTCAAATTCCCAACATCAAATATTCCTACATTAAAAGATATACTGCTAGACAATTTCTAATGAACAAGCATGATTTTTAGAATATTTAATATAAAACACTGGTATAAGAAATGAAACTCAGTATTTGTTTAAATAAGATATTGTGCAATAAGTACGATGCAAAATGGGACAGATTTCACCACACGCACAATTAAGATTTACATAAAAAAAAGAATTAAATTTCTTCCTTAGAAAAATATTCAGTTACAAATAGAAGAATATTTAATATCAAATAATATAAAGAATATTTATTATTTAGAATATTTAATATAAAACTGGTATAAGAAATGAAACTTAGTATATGTTTAATAAAGATATTGGGCAATAAGTATAATGTAAAATGGGACAGATTTCACCACACATACAATTAAGATTTATAAAAAGAACCAATTTCTTCCTTAGAAAAATATTCAGTTATAATATAAATATTATTTCTAACCAGAATGGCAATATATAAATCAGTCAATAAGAAGTGAGATTTCCTCTTTCACTAATACATGTTTACCATCTGTTATTCATGCTCTCTACTAAAACACCAAGGAGAGTTTGATATTGTTGTTCTACTCCTCTCTCAAGTTGATTTTGAACTCCTGCACAGTTGGCGGGTGATTCTTTGGTTAAACATGGCTACAAAGAGCCTCCCAAGCCTGCTCAATGAGATTTAAGTCCAGTGAATCTGCAAGTCCTTCTATATATTTAGTATTTTCAGCATCTAGTATCTTATTTTATGAATAAAATAAAAATTAATGAATACAAAACGTTGTTACCAATGCCATCAAAAGATTAGGAAGAAATTACACATTGCGCATCATTCACAAGCGCATTTGACGGCAGCCATAAAGCAAGTGTATTTTTGATTAAAAATAAAAATTCCTATTATAAAGATTGTTCTTGAAAAGTAATATGCAATTTTTTTAGCTTCATGTAATTATGTATATTTCCTAATTTCGTTAAGTAAGCAATTTACGTAATTCAATATCTTTAACAACTTCCATTGCTATTTTTAATCGTTTGTAAATACTTTGTAAGATCCTTGGTTAAACTTAACTTAGATTTAGAATAACTACGTCTGGTAATTATTCAATAAGTTTAAAAAGCCTTATTTTAATATTTAATAGCATAACATAGTTTCTAAATTTTGCTGTTATTTCGCGCGAGAAGCATAAAATAAATTAGTATAAAAGTAAAAACTAAACAAAGCATTTCTGTTTTATAGCTTGCAAAATTTTATCCCCTTTGTGTTCAACAACGTTCGTTAAAAACATTTTGTCGTGAAGAGAAATTCTATAAAACTATGAAGAGACAGTGGAGACTAATTATCGTAAAAACTTTTTTTTATTTCCTTCTTGATATATTTTACTTTTGATTCTGCATTTAAACATTGTTGTACAAGTACTGTACTATATTTTATTTCAAAAAAATTAGCAATCTCAAACATTTGCGTTTATTCATTTTGCAATATTTTAAGTTATTTATGATAATTATTTTAAACCAGGATAATATCACGCAGTAAAATGGATGAAGAAATTTAATGACTAAAATGAATGATGTTTCAATCTTCTAACTTATGCTTCCAGTATGTATTCGAATATAATATTTTGGTTTTACAACTCTTAGGATAAATTTAATGTTCAGTTTTTGTTTCTGAAATCCTGTTAAAATGTTCATTCAAAAAACATTATGTAAGTGACATATTCAAAAGACACGTATAAGATACAACTATGCGATTCAAAAATGAATAGTGAACTCTCTGCATTATATAATTTTTTTGATATCTAGCTCAAGAAGGAACTCTGCCATTTAAAAAATTGCTTTCGGTGTGTAATAAGACTTTTTAAAAAGAAAAAAAAACTAAGAATGATTGCCATTATCCCATCATTTTACTTTTAGTAAATGCGTAATTCACACTTTGTATGATTATATCGTCATTCAAGTATTATTACTCTTAGGATACGAGGAAAACTGATATTTTATGAAAAATGTACGAACTGCATATTCTTTACTTAACTCAAGTCAGTGCCGGTTTATCCATTCGGAGCTTGGGGTGGGCACCCAGGGGCCCCAGGCCTGGATAAGCTGGACCTAACCAGATTTTCTAGTAATAAATTTCGATCCGCCAGTGCAAAGGAAGTCAGTAGATATTTTGCACCCAGGACCCGAAATGAACTAAAATTGGCACTGATTCAAGTGTTACATAATAAGATTCATGAGATTTATTTATTTATTTTTATTTTATTTTATTTATTTTTGTTTTTGTTTGGTAGGACAAAAATGCTTTATATTCCTTTTTTTTATTTAGAGACAAATTAATAATTTTTAAAAAAACATTTGCTTTTCGTTCTGGATACTTTTAATTTGCTTTATAACAGGATTTTAACTAATTAGTTAATAAAGGAGGATAACAGTGTAAATCCTTACAAATAACTTTACCGTTTTAGTGAAAATGTTTCTTTTTATGTTGGTACTTTTATAAATGTTACATTAATTAAATGATATGGTAAAATATTTCAATTTCTTTATTATATGGTCAGTAAAACTCTATTGGATTGCACTAAATAACTATATACTATCTGTAAAATACGTAGCTAATTTCAATATCTTTCACGAACTAAAGAAATTTTATTTCTTCAGATGAAGGTAATTCTTGGTCGATGCATCCGTTTTTTAAATCTGAAATATGTGAGTAGAATTTTCTTTGATAAAGAGAAATTATCTCAAGAGAAAATCCGTATAATCTTTTTATACCAAAAAATATGCATTTTTATTCTACGTATCTATTAATCTAAGTCATTTTTAAGAAATTTTCCTATTTGAATGAGTACAGTTTTATTCGACTTCAATAATTACCGATAGTTCTATAATTAAGACACTCATGTACTGAATTCATTTAATATGCATATAAAATTATTAGTTATTTTCATTTTCTATGTCAAAAAAAACTTTTTGAAAATATTGTAAAACTTCTTACGTTCATTCTGATGAGAATTTAATGAATTTTTACTTTTCCTGTTTGATGCTCAATACGATTTGTTAGAAAACTTAACTAAGCTCTTCAGCATTTGATTTTGTAATATTTTATGAAGAATTTAGCCATTGAAGTCAATATGTAGTCAGTTACTAAGTTAATGCAATAAGATTATCTGAACAAAAGCTGTGGTTATTATTAATATTCATTTACCAGTTGTTTTTGATATCGGTTTATTATTAAATAAAATTAATAATGAAGAAATTACAAAGCTAAATATAATATTAAACACTAAAAGCAATAATGTATTTTAAAAAAACCTTTTTAAACTTTAGATATTTAAAAATAATTCGTTATAAAAATACATTTTATTTTGAGACTAACTGGACTTAAAGTATTTATAATTGTTAAAAATTTCGGAAGCATTTATAACTTTAGAAAAACTTCCATGTAATACATAATAACTTCACTTCATTTCCAAATAAATGTAGTTAATAAATATCCTAAAAATCCTTCGTATAAGAATTGTTAAAACACAATTAATTTCTGGGGATGAAGGCGGAGTTAAAATATTTCTTATAGACATTTGATACGAATGATTAAACACCATCAATTCAACTAATAATTATACATTTTATGTGCTTTTTATGTAAATTACATAAATATAGTTAAGCTTGAAAACTAACTAGTTCCAATTAACAGTCTATTGATCAATATGAAAATTGATAGTAAAAAAAAAACATAATACATCAACAATTATCGTATTATAAATTTATGTAAATTATAGAGAAATATTTACTACCATAATAAGACGATATAATTAAAAAGTCTAAGTCCTTAGTTGTATGTTTAAGACTAACTAATAGATCAACGTGGCATTTCAATTATTCTCTAGATTATTACATAGATCCCTTATTTTATAGAGGTGAACGTTTATGAACAAATTTTTCCCAACTTTAACAGTTTCACTATCAGAAAAAGTGCAGCTGCTTAGCTGAGGAATGTTGTTGCTTCGTGGTAGGCCGCATATGGCCGGACAGAGAGATCTACAGCATTGATTTTTTTATTCCACCCTCTTTGCGTCCCCCAGATCCTGCCCTGCTCAACCCATCCCACTTAACTTAGGAGCTTCATTAAGTCATTAAGTAACAAAATGATCTATCGGTGTAGAGATAATGTTATGTAACCCCAATGCCTTGATATGAGCTACAAATTGCTTTTGCTTCTCAATTACATTTTTTTCATCTTGTTGTTGTTAGATTTTTTATCTCTTTCTCTCTCTCTCTCTCTTTCAGTTCTCTTATTGGAGTACATAAAAAATTCCCGTAAAATGGTAAAATAAATAAATAAAATGTTATTTACAGATCTGACGTGCAAATTGCTTTAAGCACCTAGTACGCTAAAAATCCGCCTACGTGGTTCAACGATATCATTATGCGTTATTCCCCATTTGATGTTTTTATTCAGCTGTCAGAGAAATTTGGTATTTTTTTAAATATGTTTTTATTCTGTATATATATATATATACTGTTCTCAAGAAGCAATTAAATGATTATCCAGAAGCAATCAACTCAAGTTTATGTTTTTCTTACACGAAAAAGTTACATTAACAAATATTTTAATAGTCCGTATATTTTTTAAAAAAATGTCAACAGATTTGAATTGCTTAAGGTATCCGACTACCCTAAAATTGTGGATTTTGCCAAAAATTAACAATTTTTTTATGATTTTATATAGGCTATTTTATTATTTGTATAAAAATACAAAGTTTGTTATTTACCGTTCTCTAGAACAAAAACTACAAATGTTTTAGTAAAAGTAGATGCCATTACTTCAAGCAAGATATATATATATATATATATATATATGTCATACTTTAAAACGCGTTTTACTCGGAACGGTGGTTTTTTTTTTTTTAATTGTTCAAACAGGGACAGTGATTGCTAAAAAAGTTTTGAAAATAATTAACTATGAAATTTTTTGTGTAGGTTCTGTATAGTAGTAGAGGTGTTTTAACCTTAAGGTTAATCACTGTTTTATTACAAAATTTACAATCCTTTATGTTAATATAACCACTGTTATTTTAATCAGTTAAGCAACTTCATATAATTACTAAGATAAAGTCCTCTAGTTTTTGTAAAAATTAAAATATCTCTTATGCTGAAGGTGATTTTAAAAGTGAATAACATAACAACACATCAGAATTGAAAAATTGAAAATTTGCTCATAAGCGTTTGGTACAAAATGGGCCCCATTTATGTTATTTTTTGTAAATTTGTACTCATTTTTTCCCATTTTAGTAAGAATAATTTCTTTTTATCTTCTAAACTTTAGCAGATTTTTCTTAAAATGTAGGTACTAAACAAATCTAAAAAAAGAAAAAAAATTCCTACATCTCCCTTTTTTTTAAAAAAAAAAAAGTTGTCGCAAGTAGTCGGATACCTTAACATTCAGCATATTAATTTTTAAAGCAATAATATTCAAGTTAATTTTAAAATAAGTAAAAAGCATAACATTTTTCTGATTAAAATAATGCTTAAAAAGGATTTATTTGTTCATTATATTTATTAAATTCGAAACTATTTTTAAAAAGAAAAAAATATTTTTTCGGTAAATGACAAAAAAATAATCTACCTTTACAGGAGCTTTTTTTTTATTACACTTTGAAAAAATTTGAATGCCGAATAAAATAACCCAATAGCAAGACTGACAAAATTTGTTAAATAAATTTATACGGAGGATTTACATGACTGTCTCGCTTGTTTCTTTTTGGACTTCCCAAAGATCATCTACAAATATTAACTTTAATTCGATTTAAAAATTCCTACCAATCCAGATATTCAATGCTTTTATTAAAAATCTCTGATATGTTTAACTAAACATTAATCTTAGTATTAAATAAATATAAAATGTGAAATAGCTATTGATAAATTATGTCTTAGCTTTAAACGTATATTGTTTTTTTTTATTTATATGATTCATAAAATAGGAAAAATACCACCACAATATCTCTTATAAAAACTTAATGGAGAATATATAAGCACTTGTACAGAAATAACTAATCCAATGTTGTATGTATCTAAACATAAGACATAACATTTAATGTAGAAAAATAATAAAACATTTATAAACTATCAATAAATATCTTAGTAAAGTAAAAAAATAATTCTTTTAAAACGTGTCATTCAAACAAGAAATTTCTATCTATGTATTTTCCATACATTTATACATTTATTTTTCATATAAATTTCTTTCCCAGTAACTGAATGGTAGTGCACCGCGCTTCCACGCCACAGAACCGAGGTTCAAATCCCGGGCTGGGCAAAGTCGCCTCAGCCTTTCATCCCTTCTGTGGGTCAATGAATGAGTACCAAGCTTGCTTGGGAACTGAACACCGGGGGTTTCGCGTTAGACTGACCACGTGACCGAAGCATTTGCACATGCACCCCAGCTCAGCCAACTTCAAGCTAAAGTATAAATTGTATACTTTATGGTTTTATACAATTAATTTTATGGTTTTTATACTCTTAAATTCATAATTTGTATACTCTTACTTTTCAGTTTATACTGTCATTAAATAGTATAAACTAAATTTAAAAGTTACTGTGTGTTTAACAAATACGCTGGAAAATTTTTCGAATATATCAAATATTTGATGTATTAAACAAAAAAAAAATAATAAAATAAATACATATTTTGATACTATATAAATGTTAAAAAAAGAAGGTAACACTCATTTAAACACCAAATATAATGTAATATACTCCTAATTATTAATTAAAATACATTTTATAAAATAGCAAACACAATGTAAAAATTTCTTGATGTGAAAAGCAAAGTTTGTGTCGTACATTTCAAAATTCAAGATAAAATCCACTTAGTATAAAATAACAATAACTACAAAATGATGCTGGCTTCCGAATTTAAAATAATTTAAAGTAATTTTTAGCTTATAATAAAGGAACAAAATAATAATAACAAAAATAAATTATTTACAGACTTTGTCTCATTCTTTTGATTTTGTTGCAGTGCATGCGTAGGAATGAAGCAGGAAAACCTCTTTTACAGATACTACTATCTTCGTCAGCTTTTTCTGTTACTTCACACAAAACTATCACTTTTTTACAGAATTTAATTATTACTATTTTCTTTTTTTCGTAGAATTTGCGTTATTTAGGTTTCAGTGTATTACAACGATTAAAAAAATAATTTTATACAACTTGAAGGGTTTTTTCATGGATTTTTGACGAATGACATCAGAAAGTTGATTTGATTTGGTTTGAATCAATTCCACTCTAGAAGTGCACAAAAGTATTAACCATGAACTTCGAGATACAGTTAAGTATTGAATACAGTATCTGATCTGGTACCTAATTCTTCTTCTACGAGTATCAATTTATTTGAAAGCTTAAAGTTTTAAAGAGATTTTTGAAGGAAATATGGTGAACTTGCGATTCGACTCGCAGATCATCGACATCGAAGTTAGATCTTCATCATTCGACAATCATAGACCAACAAAACTCTACGCAACTCAAGTAACCATATTATGTATGGCATATATAATGACACACCATATTTTATATAGATAAAAATGCCACACCACTGTTGCTACTATTTTTAATGATATTCATGAGTTCTAACTATAATAAAACCCGCTCACAAATATTTAGGGTTTGCAACCCTAATCCCGAAATCCAGGGATTAAAATAACTAATCTCGGGATTTAATTTTTGCTTGAATATATATTTTGAGATTTTTTTCTCGTCAAATTTTCTAAAAATAAAATTTTCAGAAAATTTATAATTTTTTTAAATCAAATATGAACGGAAAGCTTTAAATTCTGATTACTAGACGACCAGACACATTTTAATTTTTTGCATTAAATTTTCAGTTTACAACTAAAGTTGACGAGTGGAAGAATTTTTTGGTAAGCATAATAGAACAATTTGTGTGATTTTTCCAAAATCGGGAAAATAATAAAAAAGGATGATTAATAATTTTTATCTAAATTTTTAAATCATATTTTAGTTAGATTTAATATAATAGATAAAGTTATCAAAGAGGGATATGCACCAATGCAGCCTATTAGATTTGAGACACTGCCATCAAAAATTCAAACAGAAATGTCTCTTTTTGAAAATAAAGGTCACTACCTGGAAAGAACATACTCCTATTTAATGATAATAAGGCTTACTATTGTAAAGTCTGAACGAGAATTTTCTTCGGCAGGACTTCTTGTAACAAAAATAAGAAGACATCTGAACGATGAAACACAGGACGAGCTGTGTTTTTTAAAATTTATTTCCAGAAACACAAGAAACGGACAAATGTTTTTTTTTATTTCGTTAGTATTATTTTTTATTTTTTTAAATTGTGAATTAAATTTTGTTTTGAATTGTTTCAATAAATAATAATATTAAACCGATTTTTAACTATGTTTTAAGTTTCATTATGTAATTTCAACTATGCTGTATTGTGTATGTATTTTACATAAATAGTCCAATCCTAATCCCGTGATACCAAGACTTGAATAATGTAATCCCAAAATCCCAGGATTGAAAATTTAATACGGGATTGCAAACCCTACAAAAATTTCAACTATTTAAACATGGGATTTGGGACAATTTAATATTGAAAATTTTCAATATCCCGAAACTCTGAAAACAAATTTATTCAACCATGTTTAAATTTATTTTCTTAAAAAAAATTATAATAATTAGTCAATTTTAAAAGAGCTTTAAAAATGTTTTTAAAAAAAATTCATTGGTCTCGTAAGTGCTTTAACTATTTAATTTTTAAAACAATTATTTGTTTAGTTTTTTCAGCTTAGTTGTGTGTTTAAGCTAATCACCCCCCCCCCTCCCCATTCTAATTTGAAAAACATTCCAAAAAGTTTTTGCATTTAAATGTAATATTAAAATCTAAAATTATTGATTTTTTTTTAAATATGAAACTCAGTACAATCGGTATTATTTGTAATTTTAGGGAGAAGGGAGAGAGAGAAAACACAGATACACAGATCTTGCAATTTAAGTTGTATTTCCCCTTTTGGATTACAATACAAAATTTGTTAGAATTTAAAAACTTTACTAATTAGTTAAATTAATATATACGTGGAATATGGACACAATATAAATATTTTCTTGGTATTCCATTTTCTTTCTTTCTCTCCCCCCCCCTCCGTTTCTCACTTTTTTTTACTTATGTTAACTTTCAAACGAAAAAGGTAATTTTCAAAAAATCTAATGCATTAAAAAATAAAATTTGAGAAAAAAAATCATTAAACACTTCCAACTGATTCTTTCCAAAACAGAAAAAGATCAAAGCACCAAAACAAAAAGTAATAGTAAAACTCTGAAAATATAAATATGATTAAGCAAAACCTTGAGAGAAAAAAAAAAGAAATGTTCTTCGAAGGAGGTCCCTCAAAATCAACGGATTGGAAAAAAAAATAACTCTACATTTGGTGACGCCCACGAACCGGAACCATCTGGTTCAAGTGCGCTCACGGTTGGTCCACGACCTGGCTCGAAGGTTGTGATTATCGTCTGACGTTCTCACACGAGGGGTGGTCCAAACGAGAAATCCGCAGCTGATTAATGCCGACATCACCTGAATCACGTGATGCCAAAGACCACGTGAGCACACAACAACTAGTGGAAACTGGTATTTTAGTGGAGATTTCGATTTCACTGAAATGGTCAGGTGTGGGCATTGGATAAAATTTGCGAAATGTTCAACGCCAATTTATGTGTTTCATATTTATTTTTAGGAAGGGGAAGGCTCTATTCCTCCCGACGAGCCCCACACTCTATCCTTCTTACTTTTTTTCTGTGATTTATATTTTTCATTGATCGTTAAGCTCTGGAATGTAAAACTGGGGACTGTATACAAAGTTTAATGGCTTTAATGTAGATGGTGTACGACCATTTTTCATCGCCAAGCTTGATTGGTACTTTCACGATATTTTTTCACTTTCATGACGGTTATTAGTCCTCCCTGAATTTTGTTTTTGATTTAGAACAAAATAGCCAGTAATTGCGCGTTATGACTTCAAATAAAAAATGATTTTAAGAAAAACATTTAAAAATTTACATTCAAATACTTTGAATTCCATAAATCTTTCGAACTGGACTTTGTATATGTCTGTTACTTTGAAAACTCAGAAAATCTCGGCAAAAAATTAAAACTCAAAATATTAAAAACGCATTTTAATTGATACAAATTATATTTCTAATAAACATACTCTTCTTACCGGGAAATTTCTGTTCACTAAAATTAAAATTACAATAAATATTATTGCATAAGAAGGTATATTCAATTATAGGTATAGTCAATTTTTAATCCAGATCTACTAAAAAATAAATCACAGCACAGTCAAATGCAAATTAGGCATTAACTTAAAATAACAACAAAGCATTTTTGTATAATCTATGTATTATCTTTAATGACTACGCAAACGAGGCATCGTAGTCAGGATTTGTGTCTGGCAGTGGCGCACACAAGGGGGTCCAGACAACCCCCGAAAGCCCTTGAGTTTTTTTTTATTGATGATAATCCTATATATATAAAACGTAAAATTAAATTAAGGATTAAATTTTAAGGTCCAATTTATTTTATTAATTAATGCTAACTATTAATTCAATAATTTATTTTTTACTGTTTTTTTGTTAATAAAATCAACAAAATCAATTGGTGTTGTCTTGAGGTATGATACGAGTTGGGGGACTTTCGACCATGGACTTCCTCTTTGAAAAATTTTTGTGTGCGCTACTGGTGTTGCTTCTGTCAAGTTCAGGTACACCTAAAGACCCGCGAAAGATTTTTAAATCGATCGACAATCAGAGTTCTTACGTTACCGTGGGGTGGATACAATGACGTAACGTACACTCCCGCATTGGGGGATCAGGAACTTTAAGGGGCCCAAAGCTTGACTGACGCTACGTTTTTTGGCTTGGGACCCTAAACTTGAAATAAACCGTTAAACTTGCAGGAGGCCCAGTGGCGGATTAAGCGGGTGTCGGAGGGGGTAGGGGAGTAGTGCCCCAAGCTTGATGAGTGCAAAGGCCAGCAACAAACCAGCCACTCCACTCTGGAACAAGAAATGAAAAGAAAACAAAGATACAATGAAACCCCCGCTAGAAATTTATTGAGATGCAAGAAAAATCCTAATGTAGAAAAAATTTTGAAAATATTTTTAACAATACCGAAATTTAATGCATGAGGTGAGTGATCTTTTTTAGTTTTAAAATGTGTTAAAAATAATTTAAGAAGTACTATGTGAGAAAAGACAAATTGAACAACATGGCCATATTATATGCAGAATAAAATGTTTCGGATAAAACAGATATGGTAAAAATAATTGATGAACTGCCAAAGAGAAATCAAACTGTATAGCAAAACTGTAAGCTCTTAAGTAAGGTTTTCAATTTTTTTGATACAGTTAAGATTTTTCTTTAGCCGATGAGTTTTATTATAGAAATACATTTTATTTTGAGAATTTAAAGTTAGCGACTATTTTCACTATTTTAGTTTTTCGACTCTTAAGCTCATGGGCCTCAAACCTTTTACCACCAGGGGCCTCCAACTATCTTAATCCACCTCTGAGGATGCCCCTATTATTCTCCTTTACGCCACTGGGTGGAAATTTGAAGAGTGAGGTATTAGCCAACATTTCCTTTTCGTTACTCGGCAATGGCTTAGCATTTGGAGATCGGTGACCAATAACCCTAGAGTAGCTTCCAAAGGAAAGTTTAATCAATCGATCAATAAATTATTTCTATCTCGCAAACCAGCCATTACTTTTCTTCAAGCTATTTAAGCTAATTTTATTTTTTACAGTCATTAGTTAGTGTATCATTTAATCAAGACCAATATTAAAATCATTTTTAACTCTGTAGACCAAAATTCATTTATCATTTAATAAATATAAATTTACAAACATGATTAAAATAAATAAGCATCCTTTTTTTTCTTAATAAAACAACTATTGAAGTGTAAAAAAAAAACTGAAAGATAAGTGTGTTTTAATCAACATTCAGATATTTTTTTTTGTAAGAAAACAATTAATTTGGAAATATTTTTAGAAGCTAGTTTTTATTTTTAAAAAAAATTTATCAGCCCCTTCAATGCAAATTTTGAATTTTATTTATTCTTATCTTTAATAATGAGTTAAAACTGATCCCCCTCCCCTTGTAAATGATCATTTTATGCTAATGGAGATCTTTTTATATGCATAGGAAAAGCAAGTTACATATATTTCATACATCTATTAAAAGAATTTATTATGTTAATTGCACAATACATGCATAGATTAGAAAAATTACAACTTTAAACTTTACCCTCATCAGTAAGTATTGCCCAATAAAAGAACTTTGTTTCCGAAGTGTTGTTTTCCTTGCATAGCTCTAAAGCTGAAATCAAAGGTCGTTTGATAGGTATGCCAATAGATGGCGCGTGAAGTCATCGAATAGAGGATGCAAGCTGTCTACATTTAGGATATGAAACGCCTGTTGTTTTTTTAGCTTTCTCCGAAATATTCAGTTCATGAAAAAATATCATAAATAAATCAATAAAACTTCTTGTAAATATCTGAAAACTTTCCAATTTTATAATCATGCTGTGAGTTGTATTTTTTTTTTACACATAAACTAAACCTAGCAATAAATTAATGAATTTTTTTCCGTCTGTTATAAATTATCAGATTTTGTAAATTATTCTACTCCTTCTATTGCAATTGTCTTTCTTTGATGGTGAAAACATTTATGACTCCCATCTTTACGGTAATTCAATTTTTTTTCTTCGTGTTGTTAAAATAAAGAAAAGGTATTTCAACAGGTCAGGATAAACATTTCCCCTTCATACTTCCTATAATAGTAATGAGCATCAAAATTTTCTTTTCTTTAGTACCAAATTCGATTAAAGATTTAAGATATGTTGTGACTCAAATTTCTTCTTAATTTTTTTGAATACTCAAGTAATGGAGATAAGATAGTTTTTAATTATGAAGTAAATTATACAGGAAAGATTATTATATTGCAATGTAAGCTCTTTAAGAATGTTAGATTTTAAAATTATTCCTAGTTCTCTCTCTCAATTAATAGAACAGGCAAGAAAAACATAAATAAGTTTGCTGTGTATAATTTTTAGATATTTCTGTTTTATTCCAAAAGTATTTCTAAACTAAATAATTCAATTATATCCTAATAAAAGTCACCTTAAATACAAAGCACGTACAATTTTTTTTATTACTGGTATTTTATTTTTCCTTCTTTTATTTTCAATTTTCTGTTACTTCATTATTAATCACACATCACAAAATCAATCCGGTGATATCTGATTAAAAAACCAAACCCGGCTTTGTATCATAAAACATATTATTGTAAGAAAGCTTTGGTAAGACAAAAATAAATAAATAAATAAAACAAAATATGTATAATGTTTTTATTTTTTTTCCAAAACCACAAACAAACCACATGCATACAACATGGGGTCACTGGTAATTATTAAAATTGTTTTTAACGTAGTATTGTTAAATTAATTATCAAATACATTGTCCAGTACTGATACATTTATAAGTGTATTATATCAGTGTAAATGTGTATTTCATTTTTTTATTATGTCAGAATGTATTTCGTTTTGCTTCATTTCGGCAAATTTACAATTTTTTAAATAATATTTCGTTTTTAGCTTTTCGAAATGTTCGCGCCTCTCAGGTAGGGTTATCATGCCCCTCGAGGGAGCGCTCCCCACAGTTAGAGAAACTCTGACCTAAAATGAAAAGATTTCTCTTCTGGGAAATCTATTTAAAAAAAGTTTCTGTATTATTGGACTGTCTTATTGCATCATCGGAATAATTCGTTGCAATGGATGATGATAATGTGTTAATGATAATGTGTTCAACAGTGGCAAAGTCATTTTGGAATTTGCGTACAGCTAAAAAAATATCATTGATGCAAATTTCAACGACGAAAATGAATGAATAATGCTCAATAAATAACTCAAAAACTCAATAAATGTTTTATTTTCATGAAAGAGAGGACGTTTTTGTGAATGTTTTTATTTCATTGATCTTTATGAAATATTTGTCTATTTTCACATCCATGTAAATAAAATGTACTCTAATAAACTCAGTTTTGTTGAAAAAATGCTTTGGGGGGGGGGGTATTCTTTATACCACACATGAAAAAATATTTCAGTCCCTCTCAGTTCCATGTTAAACGATTTTCACTGTATTTTAAATAATTAAAATTCAATCATTGAAGAAGCGGTGGGAGGATGGGGAACCAGAAAAGAAATTTGGACAATAATCAGTTAATAAATTTATTCTTATGTAACTAACTGGTTAATCCGTCGAGTAAAACACCTTACCTTCTTGGTTTTGACACTTATTCAATTATGAATATTTTCTAACTTCTTTATTTAAAATGTGATGAAAAATTATACGGCTGTTAAGCTTGAAAGAGAATGCAAGAATTATTTCATCAAGATTCTCCCAAAATGCGCAAAATGGATATATTTAAAAAAATAATGCAATATTTTATCATCAATCGAGTTCATCTAAGAAAATACAGCTCCAATTTATTTAAATTAAAATATTCTGAAGATAATAATCTTTTAGAAATTCTAGGATAAAATTAATTTATACTCTAAAAACAATATTAAGACACAAGAGAAAAGAAATAATCTCTTAATTTATTTTAATTGTAAGAAATATATAAAAGTGTATATTTTTTAATCGATTGGTGAGCATCAAAGTTTTTTTCTCCTAAGTAGCTATCAATTAGAAGCCCAGTAGCTGAGTGGTAGCGTATCTCGTTTGCACGCAGCAAGTCCAGGGTTCAAACCCGGGGCTAGGCAAGGTCGACGCAGGCTTTCATTCCTAAAGTGGGTTGATAAATGAGTACCAAGCTTGCTTGGGAACTAAACACTAGGGCTTCGAGCCAGATTGACGATCAGAGCAGAACATCTGCTCATGCACTTCACTGCCCAAAGTCACGAAAACTGAGATGGGCACAGTAAGCCTTGGCCCTCTAATGGGCTATTGAGCCCCTGAGTTCGATTAGGCTATCAATTAATAGAATGACAAAATGGCGAATCTTACATTTAAGGTATTGAACTACGTAATTCCAGAAAAAATATATAAATATACATTCTTACAAAAACTGAAAGTACAAGTTATTTCAATAAACATCATGAAAATTTTATTTCGTATAAACTAGTTTTTCTCGTCTTAGCTACTTAAAAAGTTTTTAAATCATCAATTAAACTGAAACGTGTATAAGTTATGTATATAAATATATGCAAGAATTTTAAAATATATATACAAGAATTTCGCTTCAGTACTAGATGATAATAATTGAATTTAATGTCATCAACAAACCCATTTTCACAACCCAGTTTAAAATAAAAGGGGATTTCCTAGGTTAAGCGAGATATGAATTAATAAAGGCTGTTATCCCCAGTTAAAAAATAATTTGCCGAAATCACAAATAAATATCATTTTCATTTGTCCTCAGTTTTATCTTATCTCATCTTCTAGTTGTGGCCACAGAGCCAAATGGCTATGATATTGAATTCGTGGCGAGCGTAATTGCTGTCGAGCTTTGGAACCTTTTAAGCATCGTGTAGAGGAACTGTAACTCGTTAAATCTTTCGAGTTCTCATAGTGCTGTTGTTTGGAAGTTTGGAGATAGGGTTCTCCCTTTTCGCTTAATTGTGGCTAAAGATTGTGAAGTCTCCGAATTTTCAATTTTGATTTTCATCTAAAGTTATATTTACGAGTCAATAGCCTTGTTGTTGCTTCTATTGTTGTTATTATTAATCAATCGAATGTGTGTGTTGCGTAACTAGTTTAAAACAAATGCATTGTAAAACCCATTTCCTATTTTTATTCCTTTTATAAGTTTCAGGAAAAGGCAGGAATTTCTTAAGGCATGGGACAACTGGGCCCAGGAACATGGTCTCTGTCTCGAAAAGGTCTGTGTCGTCTTGTTCTCGATGCGGCCTCAAACTCAATAAGATCATGATCCGAATAATTTTATTCGAAAAATATTATTCCCGGGCATATTCTTCGAAAAGATGGGATTTTCGAAGAATCTGTCGCAACTGGCAAAAGTGGCAAGACTGCATCATTTTGTCATGCCCGTCCTCCGTTTCTAGGCCCAAGGCCTACCACCATATACAATCGTAACTCATTTAGTCTAAGATGCAGTTGGTCGAGGAAGTGAGGATAGCTGCAAAATTCCTATTTAAATTAAAATTTAAGAAGAGGTTTGCCTCCTACCTATCAAATGAAGCCAAGGGAAAGGTCTGGGAGGGCCTCTCTAGTTCAAAGCCAGTCATTCCAGATTTTCCTCGTCCTGTAGCCGTGGCGTTATTCCATCTTTTAATTGGCCACGATTATTTGAATGCCCATGTTTTTAAAATTAGACTAAAGGACACTTCAGCCTATACTCTTTGGACAATCCACGGATAACGACCTTATTAACGAATGCACTGTACTTTATCTTTTAATTCTATTGTTCTTAAGTATTGGGAAGCTAGATGAAGACTACTGGTGTATTGGTTAAATGTCTGTCATTTTCATAAATAACAGTTGGTTGAGTCAATTTGTGCCTAGGTTTATGATATCGAGAGTCAGGCACATTTATTTGTTAAGGATCACCGTTTGTGTGAGTATTTGACAACGTATGCTATATACTGTCTATTTAAAAGGGCCGTGGTTGGAATCTACTTTTGCATAGGGGCCCAAAGCCTCAAGAAGTCTTAAGATGTACCTGGGAAACATTTATGTTCAGATCAAGGATTCAAGTCAAGATTTTCCTTTTAAAAAGCCCCCTTGAAAAGTAATGGAGATTGCTGCATATTAGGGTAACTGTTCCGCAAATTCTCCTATGATGTGAAGGGATTAAGATTCCCTTGTGAACAAAATGTACCTCTGCTTAGCTGTGAAACTTATCATTTGAAAGTTAGAAAATTATGAGATGCTTCCCCAAAAGACTTTAACGAGCTGCTAGTTTCATATTATTTTTATTAAAAAACTTATCTATTTACTTTTGAGACAAGAAATGTTAATTAGAGGGAAAATTTATCAATTAAATTAATCTATAAAAATATTGTGTGTTAAAAAGCCATATTTAAAAAGAAACTTAAAAGAAAGTCAGGATACACTTAAAACGGTATTTTAATTAATTTATTTTTTAGATGTTTTAAAAATACTGCATATCAATAAACTTTATTTTTATTTTGTATATTTAAAGTGCAAAACAGCAGGTTTAAAAAAACCGTTACGATTCTGCACCAATCAACAATCACAAACTTTTTGCTGTTTTACAATTTGCAACTAAAAATATCAATATAACGACAAATATATGTATAAAGAGAGAGAGAGAGAAAGAAAATACAAAAAAAAAAATTAAAAAATGCAAAAAAATTACGGCTAAAATTGAGAAAACAAACTAAATGGATAAAATTCCAAATTGTTCAAGTAAGCAAAACAAGAACCGAAAACAATTTCACAAGTGTAATTACATAAAGGTTGAATCATAGCTAAAAATTAATAATCGTAATAAAATCCACTGAAAGAGACTTTTTAAAAACAACTGAGATTATATTTAATTTATTGCAGGATTAACGCATTAATTCCCATAGAAGATTATTTTTTGATGAATTGAATATATTATCACTTTAATATGCTTTAGTTAAAGGTAATTGATTTAATGCTTCGGTAATCGAGAGTTTCAAATAGGTATTTATTTATATTTTTTTATGATATTTATCTACCATGATCCTAATGGTACAACACTATTATGAACTTGGCACTTTTAATGATAAAAACAAGCTCGCTTCTCTAGCTTGTACAATAGCTTTCCGTTGCAAAGGGCTCGCGTGATACCTATACAAAATTTTGATATCACAGATACTTTTATTATTCTCACATTCGGCGTGCTTTAGGTCATTACGGACTTCGAAAAGCGTGGACAATGAAGTCATCAATGAGCATTTCAGAATACCTTGGGATGATTTCTTTGTAATGGTGCAGCTGTGTTGCGATATTTATCGTTGGGGGTGTTAATTTCAACTTTTATACAAGGGAAGAAAATTGTTTTAGGTTACGCCTTCTTCGCAGAATTTAACAAACAAATGTGTGGTATATGGTCATAAGCACACAAATCAAGCAACCAGCTTTAAAAAAAGAATATTTTCTGCAAGTTTGAAAGAGATATACTTTATTTTGGTACTATTCACTGCTTTTATAAAAACGTGGTACCTGTTTACTTTTTCGAGCTCAAAAGAACCAAAGGGTAAATAACAACAATAAATTGGTACTCGCTGTATTTTTTTCGTTTCTTTTGTTAACTCATATTTTTCATAAAAACGAAAGACAATGCATGCAATCTGTGAGTAAAATAAATCTACATTTAACTCTGGGTACATGGGAGCTGTTTTTTTCTAGCTAGATTTATTTTTTCTGTATATCTGAACAACAATTCTCGCTCTCAGCTTTGAAAAAGAGGAGAGGTAAGCATAAATTTCAACACCTTGTTTTTGTAAATATATCTTGCTTATGTTATACATTACTGAATGTTTTGATCTCCATGAACTATAAAATCTACGATAAAGTGTAGATCATTGCTTTCAGAGAAAAATTCCGGATATGCTTAACTTTGTTCCAAGAAATGAAATTATATCTAGATCTAAAAACTTCCTGTAATTTAATCAGAAAATTTGTATGCATAAAATGTACTGTATTGTCCTTCAAATTTTAAAATTTATTGATCATAAAGATAATTAAATAAAATCATAGACGAGATTAAATTTATCTTTAATAAAATGACCTTTAACTGTTATAATTTTTTCAAACGAACTTAATAAATTGTAATCAAGTCAAAGTCAAACTCAAGTAGGAAAAGATACACTTTTTTAAAAAAGTATTTGAAAGATTTTGGCTGAAATTTTTGTATCCTTTACCTGAAAGTCTGCAACTCTGTTTCGTAATAAAGGCGAGAATTGCTCATAAGAAAATGTTTTATTAAAATGTTTAATCTGCCACTAATTATGTGCCTGGTAATAATGTCCATGGAAGAAGTGTTTTATATGAAGATAAAACTCTGAGAAAGGGTCTATGTGGATATCATTTAATTAAATAAGAAAGATTCGTGAAAAAATAACAAAGATATATGATATCTATTTTAAACAAAATTCTTTTTATTGAAATCTAGAGATACATTCTTGTTTTTATTGATTCACTTGGCAGGATTTTATTCAGTCCCATTGTGATTTTACCTTTTCCGAGAATCCCACATTCATTCTTCAAGTTAATGAGTACTTATTAACGTCACACTTTTAAACAACGCGAAGACTATTGGCGATGGACCTCCTAATTTTGAACCGTGACCAACACCTGAGTCAGAACCCCATTCTCCTAACTGACACTCCACTCTAACTTGGTTTTTTCGATCCATTACAGGTTTAACGCGCTTTAGATCTTCTACATAGCAGATCTTTACTGGCATCAGGACTCAAACCTGATATTCGATATTATTGTGTTTATGACCACTAGCTAGCACGGCCAGCATTTAATTTTCGAGGTTGTTTATTTAAATATGTAAAGAACTTAAGCGCGAATTGTCTTTTCTGAGCTTATATGTGTTACGGCCAAAGCCCGAAGTCGGCCAGTTACCGAATTGGACGGCCAAATCGCGAAACAGCCAATATCTCCTCACAATGACTGGTTAAAGTCCGATTTTTCCTTGATTTCGGGGTTTGACCAGCCAGTTTGTGAAATGGCATGGGGCGATCGGCCAAAGTCAGAAGAAAAAAGTCATGAGCAAATTTTGGGTGTTTCTATACCGTAATGATAATGATAATCACATTATAGCTGCCACAGAGGAATTTTCCGACCAATCGGCCCTCTTAGGCGCCTAGGATCGTCCTTCGGAACAAAGGCAAAGGAGGTACGGTGGCCCTAGGTGGGCTGTAGTCTGAAGGGAGAAGTTTTAGTGAGTAAGGATCTCACAGTACCAGAAACCTCCTGGTCTCTTATGAAAATTTCCTCTCCCTTGGAGAAAACAAACAAAAAGATAATCACATTATCTACTGAATTAGTTTATTACAGAAAATTATCAGCATCATCACTTGTTACAACAAGATGAACTTTTATGACATTTCGAATTGCACAGCAGTTTGTTATTTTTACATCTGCAGCGATTTGTTGAGCACTTGGTAGTGCAACTGCATCGAGTGTAGCCTTGGCCGCCGGTCAGCAATTGTGAAGAGGCAACGGTTCGTTATGATTTTTCCTCTGTGACCACGGATGTCAATGTAAGTAGTTTCTCTTGCAAAATGGAAAACTCACTTCTGGAGTACAGTTGTTTGAGAACACCATGTTCTGTTCCCTAGATTGTAGAAAGCGCCCCTACCGAACAGTCTTGCTTCAGCACATCGAACATTAGCCAGGGAGTTCCAGGCACCTCGGGAAGTGGCCGGCCAAAGTCGCATATACGCTATTCATTTCCAGTACATCGGACATTGGCCACACGCCCCGGCCAATGTGGGATTTGGCCAGCCAATTCGAGAACTGACCGAACTTCGGGCTTTGGCCCGATGGTAACATATATAGTGATGTTATTCAATCAGTCAGAATTATAGTAATATTATGAAAAGAAGATATTGACGTCATGAAAAAGAATGAATTAAGTTGTGTGAGAGTCATTTCATTCTTTTAGTGAAAGTTTAATTGATTATTATTGCAGTTGATGTGGACATAACTTGGAAAAGTCGAAAATCTGGAATTAGAATAATCTTCACTACTTCACGAATGGGATTAGGTAATAGAAGTAATATTTGAATTATTGGTCTTATTTTTTTCTGGGGGGGGGGGTGAAGTGGCCGCAGTAGCGAAATGGTCTTGGTCGTGAACTCGTGACTGGCGTTGTCGAATCTCGGGTTCAAAACCAGAGCTAATGGACGTTAAATCAGTCAAGACTCAAAGTCTTCCTGATGACGTGGTGTAGTAGTTTGAAGAGGGAGTGACAGCTCAGGCGTTGTCCTAGTTCCTTGACCATGGTTCAAAATTACGAAGTTCGTCCCCAATAGCCTCGTGTTTCTTCAGAGTGCGACGTAAATTGAAATAAAATTAATTGAGGGAATAGATTTATTATATTAATATTTGGAGTTTGTGTCTTCTCTAAAGAATACGCATAGATTTTTTAATAATGCATGTACAATAACATTGTATTTTTCGAGTTTTAAGCTGATTGTTATCAAGATATTTCATATAATTCTATTATTTTTGAGATTTACCATTTTGTTCTTCTACCTTAAGTTGTCTTTGTGTAATGGGAAAGATTATGATCTGAATTCGGAATATTTTTCGGATGTAAAGTGCTCCCCAACATTAATTTTATACTCAAGCTTCACAAGCCCATAGAGACCTCTGCACATTTTATCTCACACTTCTCATTTTTATCCAAGTTCATCCATTTTTCTGGTGTAAAATGTGCTTCCCTCCTCCTGTAGCATAATGCTAAATGAGTTATCTCTTTTTATTAAAATGAAAAATTACTCATTCAAGGAATATTTTCAAATTTTAAAAACGCAGTATTATAAACTACGCAATCTATGAATTACAACACTGCAAAATTCCAGGAAAATTGATGCATTTTTTTTTTTTTTTGCATGAAAATGTGTTCCACTTTTTGTTCAGTCTGTCGTACACTTGACGAAGAACGAATTAAAACTCCTTTTAGCAATTTTATTTGTTGTAGTGTGATTTTGAACAAAAAAATCTGTTTAAATACTATAATATGAACTTGGCTATGGGGATAGTTAGTGGTCGCGCTGCCCTAACAGTCAGAGTCACGAACTCATGGCTGGCATGTCACGAAATCGAGTCCTGGGTCGCTGAAGACCTACCGTGTAGAGGAAGCTGTTGCATGTTAAAACTGTTGAAGCTCAAACGTCCTCTCATTGGTGTGGTGTGGAAGTTAGGAGAGAGGGTGCCGGCTCAGATGTCGAAATTGACCTTTGCTCAAAATTATGACATCTGTCGTCGTAAAGCTTTATAGTACGACGTAAATATAAATTTCCATCTCTCACTTACACGTTAAAATGAAAAATTACTCATTCAAGAAATATCTTCGAATTTTAAAAACTCGATATTTTAAATTAGATGTAGGAATTAGAAAGTTTCAAAGTTTCATGAAAATTCAAACATGTGTTTCTATCACTGGTTTAGTTCTGTCTCTCATACATCTCGCGAAGAAAGCCTTAAGCCCTTTTGGCTTACTTTTTTTGTTCTAGTGAACATGAAAAAATTATTTTACTACTTTAATTTGAATTTGAGTCTGGATAGTAATCTATTTCTCTTATTGTGATATCCGGGGGCCCATATCTAATAGTACTCTTTTGATTGTATTTTTTTAAAGATCGAGCGCATGGGCCATTATGTTAAGTCTTTGGGAAACTTGTATCTTTGTAAATATTTTAGTTTAAGATTTTATTTCACTTGTAAAACTTGCAAAAAGACATTAATTATTACATTTCTATGAACTTGTGATGGTTCTATCCGCGACTTTATTAACACCTTGAGGACTCTTCTGGGGAAAAATAATTTCAATTCAACCAACCTTCGCCGACCAAGAAAGCGTGATTAAGTAAATGAAGTATATTATATAAATTCTGTTTTCGCGAGTTTGGGAGTTGGCAAGTAGGAGTTAACACAAAGTCTGCGAGTTATTTGTTAGTTGAAGATTGAAAGAAAGTGGAATCAGTTAGAGGTTTTAGAGTTGTCCAGGAAAAAGATTACAGAGCGTGGATCCAACGACATTGATCAAGCCGAAGAGATCACCTGCAAGTTTCCAGCGTAGGATCCGATGCATAAAAAGTACAGGTATTGTGAGCTTGATTAAGTAGAAGCTAGCTTATTAGAGTGCGACGTAGTTATATTTGAGCGTATTTAAGCTATCTTAGATTCAGTTGAGGGTCTGTAGTAGTATCCCCGTGTTTTTGAATTTCACCTCCGCGCTCTACTATTTAATCACCTACTTTAATTAGATTGATATTGTGTCTGATTGATATTTTGATTTAATAAATTGATTAGATTGAAATCATGTCTGTGGATCATTCAGTTTCCCCACACACTTAGCCGGGTTTACAGGTAGACAAGGGGTTCAGATGTAAGCAGGAACCGACCGCTATTACAAACTCACTTACATTAACTATTAAATTAAATAAAGATTTTTAATATTTGTTAAAAGATTTTAAGTTCTTAATCTTTCTTGGGCTTCTTGAAGTTTAAAAAAAAATATTTTTAGTTTAAAACATGGATCGACCTCTTAAGTTTTAAAATAAATAAATAAAAGTGCCGCCATTTACTTTTTTCTATTTTCCGACTTAAGATGTGATAAGGAAGGAAATAAAAAACAAAGATATCGAATACCGAAAGCCCTACATATAAAGTCACGCCATTGCTTGAGTTTATTGCGAAGTACCTCATTAATATCAAGTGCTCTTAGTTAATCAGTAAACAAAGTCTTGGCTTCTTTATTCATGATTTCTCGAGTAAGTACCTTCTGATTCAATAAAAGTAGCTTATATAATTAAAATCGTGACTTTGGGTAGCTGCGTAAATATCACAGAAATCTGAAAACTTCTGTTTTTCTTTCTTCGCTCTCTAACGCTTTTGTAATACTATTGTTTGATTTAAGAAACAAGCTCAAAATCGTTGTTTGACATTCTTGACATAATTTATAAATCTGTGCCACAACTTTGTAGTATTACATTATTCGCCTTTTTTTAAAAGAAAATCGGAAGGAAAAACAGAAATTTCAGGGTGTGTGTTGCATGAATTAAGGGAGGAGTGAAAATTTATACGCCTGCCTGTGGAACAATCACTTAGTCTGTTTTGGTCTACAGTAGAACGTCGTTCATCCGAACGTTTAATATCCGGAGCGTCAAATATCCGAACCAGTTTTTTCTTCTTCTTTTTTTGTTAACTACATGTACTATATGTGAATACGTTTTCGAACATTGCAATGCTCAACAGTTGTTTCATGAGAGGCCAAAAGGGACGGGAAAACTCAAGGTGAGGGGTTTTGGGGGAATTTCAGTTGTGTGATTTGGTGAAAAATGCATGGAATTAACCAGATTTATAGAAGGCGAAAAAGATTTCAATGACGACCACAGGAAGGAGACTACTGACTTCGTTTAATCGATCCCGGGATTTCAAGAATGTGATGAAGAAGATGTAGAAACCTGGATGACATACGATGCAGAAGACTGTGGATTTCAAATGCTAAATGATGACGAGATTGTGACTTCCGTGCAAGAAGAATCCGACTCTGTCGACCATGAAATGGATAAAGACGAGAACAACCACAGTGAAAGTAGCAAGGGTCCATCAAATGCTGACGCGTTGTATGCGTTAGAGACCGCTATGAAGTGGTACGAACAACAATCAGAGTGCTGTCCTACTCAACTACTGCTGTTCAAGAGAATCAGAGAACTTGCAGCGAAAAAATGAAGGTGTGCAATGGTACACGAAAAATAAGTAATTATTTTCCACAATAAAGGTAAAATTGCGACTTTTTGCACCTATTTGGCTTTTTCTTCATGCACGTTTCCGCATGGGATGATTTTCAATATTGGTATAGTGTCCGGTTTCATATACTGCATGAATCGCATTCGGTTTTCGGTTATCCGAACAATCACGTATCCGAACGGTGTCCGGTCCCAATTGATTCGGATAACCGACGTTCTACTGTAATTTTAAATAGTAGATTCCAAACTTGGAGCAGATTTTCAGATAAAATTTTTTTCCAATAGTAGCGATGCATATTGACTTATACAGGGTGGTCCCGAATTCACGATGCAAACTTTAAGGGTAGGTACAGTCATTGTAACAATCATTTATAGTATAGGAATGGATGGGAGCAAGTGACACAGTGAGGCACAAACACAAAACATAAGAGGCGAAAGGAAAGACAAAGTGTTTATTGAAAGTGCCGTTGATAAGTAAAATGTTTACAATAACTGTTCAAAATTGTGTCCCCCACTAGCGACAAAAGTTTGACAGCGTTGGTGGAGCGATTATCGTACTCGTTCAAAGATGCCAGGTATTTCACGCACACATGCAACACTTTCGGATATTCAAGCAACGAGATCCTCATCTGAGTCAAGTGGAATCGCATAAACAAGATTCTTCAAATGTTCCCATCGAGGCTTGATAATTTGTGAGATCGAAGTGTGAAAAATTTAGTGATCCAGCATTCGTCGATCAGGAAACTTTGCGTGAAACATTCGTAGCTCAGCTCTGCTGTTACCATTTCCACAGCCGTACATATAATGCATGTCTGTTTTTTCGGCATACATAAAGTCTCCAATTATAGACACCAGTATGAATGGCGCTTTCCCTACTGAGATGCATCATGTTCAATGGTAGCTAGACATCTACTGCTCTCTATAGGCAACTCAAATGACTGATAATTCCGTTTTTCTTTTATTTTATTTCCCCGTATATGCCTCACCGCGTCACTTGCTCTCATATACTCCTATACAATAAATTATTGTTACATTGTCCTGTATCTACCCTTAAAATTTGTGCCATGATTTCGGGACCACCCTGTATAACGAATATAAAAAAGTATCATGCATTATATAACATAAAAAGCAAAGCACCAAGAAGTAACTTGAATGGTCGATGTTTTGTACATTTATTGAAAATGAAAAACTATTAGTGTAATAAAAATTTAATGTTTTTTTCAAGTAATACAGCTGCACGAGCAAAAGAATCAGTAATATTTTGACTCGTCTATGACATTTATTAACTTATCCGACTGGGCATTATCCCATAGAGTTGGCGTAGTCCTTTTGTGGATTACTCGTTATACATCTTCTAATTTAAGAGTTAATCAGTATGATTCAGGCCAGTTAAAGATGCCTAATCATAGCTAAACATGTCCTGTTGGAGAGAGAAGGGCAAGAAAATACTGAAGAATCAAGAAAACATGTAACAGAAAGGCATGGCGTGTTCATCAGAGCTTTACCGTTTTAAAATACCCCAGGGGCTAGTGAAAGGAAGGATCACACTACAGGGAATAGAATTTTGTCGACTTATCACCATGTTGTAAGTGTGTCAAGGATGACAACCATATACGTTCTGTCTATAAATGAAATGTCATCCTATACCATAACTCCAGATTGTCGGACTATGTGGTGGATGATACTCAGGTGAGTATGGACACGTCCCTTAGATGAACATAGCTGCGTTCCAGACGTTTCTAAACACGTCTTTGCTGATCATTGGAGATCTTTTTAAAAGGCCGAAAGCAATTTTTCGGCCTATCGAATTCCACATCGAATGCACCTGGCAATATAAAACACTTCGAGGCAGTTCGGAAAAATGACACCCACGTCCTCAATTTCATTGAGTCACCTTTTGATGGTTATTGCAGCTCGGATTGTCGATAAAGACGCATCGGGAGCTGATTACTCTGCCCTCTCAGCCGATTGCTACCTTTTAACACAGTATGCCATGTATAATCCCTTCCTACCAGCATTGATGAATGGTAACATCACTCTTGACTAAGGATGAAATGATTCTGGGATTTGACCAGCAGACGATTTTTAATCCATTGCGTATCCTCTCTCTAATGGTTACATCTGCTCATACTTTTCATCAATCCTCTGCGAGGCATTGGAACAACCCATGTGATCGAAGGTACGACGTTCATATGAAAATTATGCCTTAGCATTGAATTGCCTCACACGCTTAATTTTGTCCCCATTCAGGTATCTCCTTCCTGATGTGCCACTTTTTATGTTATAGACAGTATTTACACTGCTGTAGGATTCAAAATGTAACTTCAAGAAAGACAAAAGATATAAAAAAATTTATTGTTAAAATAATGTACAGTACTAAGGTGAAATGACTGAAAAAATATTCTGCTAGGTGAGGAAGTTGATGAAATGAGTGTAACCCGAGCTGGAAATAGTCAGCTTTGCATAAATGCTTTGAAAATGAATAAAAGAGGCTTTAAATTTCTTTTGGATTTGTAGTAGTTCCCGCTGTTTCCACACAGGCTCCAAATCTTCAGAGATATAGAACTGACTGGTCATTATACAAGCAATGTAAAACTAAAGATGGGTTGGGGTGCAGTGGAATCCAATTCCATTCCAAAACGATATGAGGGACAGGACCAGTGTAGCAATGCATATGGAAACTGTCAAACAATTTTTAGCCAAGGTGTCTTTAGTTTCTAATCTAACCATCGTCAAGTTGCATACAGAAGCATGATTCGTCAGTAAGGACAGTATCATGTAATTCTGTTGTCCATTGTACCAGTGTAGATTAAAACGCTTATGATTTTGAAACATGAATAATCGCAGCAATAGACATCTTGGTGACATTCCACTGCACTGTAAATGACGTCACATAGTAGTTGTTGTGCATTAGACTGTATTTATTATGATATAGTTTTTGGATTGGCGCAGTGCAAATCAAGAACTATGGCACAACATGCGTGTCATCAAGTGTACTGATACGGTGAAGCTGATGGAATCAATGCTGTCGGTCAGTCGTTCTGTTCTAAAACAATAGATTGCAGATCCACATTAGAGTTGCTTGGTTAAATCGGACACGATCACCAATTTCTCGAAAGGATGATCCCCATTCTTTATTCACAATAATACTTCCTCGGTCGAAATTAGAAACGTTCTCGAATGACGCTCGTATTCTTCTGCGAGGCGTTTGAAACTTTTCCCAAAGCAATCGCTTGAAATGAAATTCCAACTCTTCAAAGTAGCACTCCGTTTCTCATTTATATAGCATTCATTGGTGGCACTAAGATTACCAAGGTGAATATTTACAAATACCAATCATACGCATAGTAAAAATTACACGTGGTCAGGATACTTTCTTCAAAGGTATTTCTCATTTTGGGTAGTCAATACTATATTATTTTGAGTTCTTGGGAATCAATTTGATTAAACTCTAAACAAATGTATGAGAGAATCTAAGAGATATACTGAAATAAATCAGACAACGCGTTAATTTTTTTTTATGTAAATCCTATTTACAACTCTCACTTTTAAGGGAACTAAAAAAACCATTTACTAATGAGAAGGAAATATAATGTAACTAAATATAAGTAAAAAAATAAAAACTACAAGACGACTTTAAAATATCTGTACATAATTGATACTCGGTACATCGTCATCAACGTCAGTGACAATACAATTAAACTATAGAGTTTCCCAAGCATAGCTTCAACTCAATCTCGCATTTGAGGTCTCCTAAAAATTTAATTGGTCATTTCTCCTCTTAGCTGTGTGCAGTAAGTGAGGAGGGTTTTTGTTATACTGTAAAAATAAGATTGTTAAATATTCACGGTCTTCTAATGAAAATCTATTCTTGAAAGTTGGTACAAGTTTTTCTATAATTTTAGAGAAAAAATAAATATACATTTAAAAATTCTCATGTGTAAGTGTTATAGTAATATTTTACAAAACGTGTTCGAACCCTCTATTCAAAAGATGATTGTAAGAAATCCAACATAAAGTATTTATATATATATATATATCTAGAAATTATTAAAAAATTATATCAGATTCAACACATTTTTTCGTTTTTGTGTCACAGTTTCTCAAAGAACTGAAACCTTATGAAATTTTTATTGGATTTATAATTTTAGAAAAAAGATACAAAATTTATAAAAATACTCATATATAGAGGTTTGATAAGATTGAAACAAAGATTTGGTTCAACTTCTTTATAGATGAATCCAATTCAAAATAACTTGTTGATAGTTTTAGAAATGTAATAAAGAGCATTAAAATTTTTTTTAAATCTAGAAAAGTTTAAGATACAATTTCAGAATTTAAAAACTCATTAACTTTGGGCTCAAATTCGAAGCATATTTCCTGATCATTCTTAAAGCTAAAATGATCTTAATAATAATACAGTTGAAAAAAAATGTTTTTTTTTTAGATAGTATACGCAAAAATTCCTTGTGTGCGTAGAATATTTTTTATTTGAACAGATTTCTAATTCAAACTCATATATTTTTCATTTTATTTTATAACTTACTATTCTTTGCCAAATAAAATGGCCAATAAAATAAATCATTGAGAATATATTTAAAAATATTTTTTTATAAAGAGGAAGCATTTATATAGAACCTTAAGTTTTAAAAGAATTTTTTCCTTTTAGTATTAATTTATCATGAGAAGAAAATTGCATATATATATATATCTCATTTTACAATTATGACTCCAAAAAGAAATAAAAAGCTTTTATTAGTTATATATACAAGGGGTGATCAAATGAAAAGGTACAAAACGACACGGTGGGTACAAATATAGACTTATTCAAAATATACACCATAGGCCTGAGCACAACGATCCCACTGATGAACAAGCCGCAGGATTCCTTGTTCCCAGAATTCCTGTGGCTGTGACGAGACCCAGTCCTTCACAGTGTCCTTGAGTACGTCGTCCGAGTTGAAGCGCTTTCCTTTCAGGTGTTTCTTCAGTGGATCAAACACATGGAAATCGCAGGGTGACATGTCCGGACTGTAGGACGGATGGTCCAACGTCTCCCATTGGAACTTGTCCAGTTCCATTTGTGTGACTCTGGAGACGTGTGGACGCGCGTTATCATGGAGCTGAACCACACCCTCCGTGAGCAGACCCGGTCTTTTGTTCTTGATGGACCTGCGTAGGCG
Source organism: Trichonephila clavata (assembly GCA_019973975.1). NCBI lineage: Eukaryota > Metazoa > Arthropoda > Arachnida > Araneae > Nephilidae > Trichonephila > Trichonephila clavata. The sequence goes on from BMAO01026615.1 coordinate 132,801, forward strand.
TCGGAGTGTCTCACAGTACACATCGGAGTTAATGCTTTTTCTGTGCTCGAGTAATTCTGTGCTCGCATCATTTGGACGCCGCTTTTTATAAGAGCCTTTGCTCTCTCCTGCGCATGCGGGCACCCGCGCATGATCCGATCCCAGTCAGAGTCTCCAATGGCATCCCGAGATGTCTCGCTACATTCTCCCTTGGCGGAATATGCAATATTTAACTGTTTCATTTTTATGTCGTTTCGTACCTTTTCATTTGATCACCCCTTGTATATAACATAAACAAGCGCATATTTCAAAATTATACAATATTTACAAGATTCATTATTTTAATTTACATTGTTAATTAAATTATTTTAAACTAGCTCTATTATCCAGACCATAATTATATTGCAGTCAAAATAATTTTATTTTAAATATTACATAAACTTTCAGGTTATTATTTAATATTTTGTCACAAAAACATTATTTGTGATAATGTCATAATAGTAACCAGATGAAATTAAAATCTTTTTCTATAGACTAGAAATCATTATATAAATATTACTAATATATTAATTGAAATTCGTTTTACATATTTGATGCATCGCTTGGTGAAACACAAATAATTTTTTTTATAATTCTTTTTTTATATATATAATTCTACAGCATAATTTTTTGCTTGAAAATTTACTAAAATTTGTTAACATTCTGTTTCTGACTTATATATAAAGTAAACTACTGTGTGTGACTTTTAAATATAGCTAATTTATACCTATCATGCCATAATTTAACCCTTACATTCTACAAGCAGTTGCAAATTAAGTAAATGTCCATATTGCGTGCATCATATATCACATGAATTAGCCATAAAAATAAACTAGAGCTCAAAATTTTGAGAAATATTGTTACTTTACAGGGTTCCTTTTTTCAAGGCTATTCTCGACCGATATCAACCTCAAAGGCCAAAACTAAAATTTTCCTTCCAATGGTCACATGATTCAATCAACTAGAGAGTGAGAGAAAAACATTCTATTCATATGCATTTTTCATATGAAAATATAAAGCTAAAATTTAGTTATATATTAGAGTTAAAAAAAAAACTAAATGTAAAATGCATTTTATACTTAAAAAAATTAATTCCTCCGAAAAAAATATGTAATAAAATTAAATACTATTTCTATTTGACAGTATATAAATATTTAGAACATATTTGTATGAGAAAAATATCCCACAAGCATAAATTGTATTCTTTAACTCCAAAGACCCGTTGTGGGAAATGTACTTATAGGCAGGAGATGAAGAAATATACTCTATCTTAATTAAGCATACAGTTTCGTAACTTCCTAATTTGCGTGAGCACGACTTTGAAAACATTAAACAGTTTCAAACAGTGGGTATTTTCATTGTATGTATATAATTCAAAATAATGGTCATTGTTATCAGATGTGATATCCATTTTACTTTTCTACATATATTCGCGAACAACATTACTTGAGCGACGATAGTAGTAAAAAAAGACGCCAAGTTGGACGCCATAAACGTCAGTCAAGCATCAAAGTGATCGAACAGCCTTTTGTCCTGTGTCTTTTTTTAGTATGTTTATGGCGAGAAACCGATGGTGCTTAGTATGTTATTTTCACGAACACAGACGCCATAAATGTCGAGATTCCTCTGTCATATGTAAATTTTAATAATATATGGGTTGTAGATTGCAGTTCGTAAGCCATCAAATGCATAAAATTCGCGGCTTTCGTGCAAAACCGACCATGATATACGACAACAATAAATTCTGGAGATATCCAAAAGTGCCAATTGTGATTCAAAAACCATGGATTGAGGTCTTCCTGTGTCTTAGATTTCTCTCTCTCTATTTTTTCCCCATTCTGCAAGTATTAGGAGTAACCGAGCATGCAAATGCAAATTAAGTATCTATCTCTGGATTGTTGAAGATGAAGGGGCTTCGCTTTTTCTTCTGGTTGCAGAATCCAGGACACGAGTTATTATTTCGAAACTATACACGATTGTCATTCAAATTAGTTGAATGAAACGTGCTTTAACAATCTGAAAGTCAGAGAATTACCAGTCTGTGTGTACTGAATAAATAACATCACTGAAAAGAAAACTGATGATTAGTTTGCTGAAATTAGCATCTTCTTGTAGACATATACATATGGCTGTAAACTGCAAATTTCAAGATTTTAAACCACCTTCATATGATAAAAATGTCGCCTAAATGTTAACATTTTGCTTTTTTAACTATTACTTTTAGTGCATATTTTTAAATATCTTTAATCACTGGCATAGCTAACCTTGAGTGCGCCCAGTATCGAAGTTTCTTGGGGAAGCCCTTTTTCAATAATAAAACTTATTTGAAAGCGTCAAAATTTTTACAATTGGTTCCCTGGTAGCTCGGGGGCCGCGTATCATTGATGCGTATCTGATACGGTGGTAGCTACGCCCTGTCTTTAATATTAACATGACCTTAGAAATAAGTTTCAAGCCTGAGACTCGCCAGTCACTTGGTCATTGCTTGCAAACTAGGATATAAAAAAGAATTCCAATTATATTTTTGACGTCACGCAAAAAAATTAAAAAGCTGTATAAATATATTAAATTTAGATAAAATTATTCAATGACATTATTTTGAAAATACATATGGCATAAGCTTAATATATAATAGCTAAAAATTTTCAAAATACTTCATCATTAAAGGGAATTAATTGATTATCTTAAAGTACATGGGTTCGGCAGTTAAGGCATAAGAAAAAGGGTAAATGAGCTATTTCAATTGGTCGATACTGATTCTATACATTTTGGTTTTTTCCAGAAGATAATAGGAAGTGAGATTTGGTTTTGAAAGAGTTTCTTGTTTCCTTAAGATAAATATTTCACGGTCGTTTGCTGACTGCATGAGGTAGGAACATCAGGTCTATCGGTTTGATCTAACAGTACCTGACTTCCTTCCAGACCCTTTACATCATAGGTTCCCAATCTTTTTTGAACTTGCACCCCCTTTTCTAGTAAATATTTTGATACCACCCTCTCCCACTCAAATAAGAGTGTACATAATACATGGTGAAAACAATTTTTTAAGTTTTAAAAAATATCCTATTTTACTAAAAGAATATATTTTTTTTAAATTCATTTTTTTCTAAAGCCCCAATTTTTTACTTGCGATTCTGAAATAATCTATTGCCACAAATATATTTAAATGTGTAATATTATATTTTTTAGTCATTGGTAGGATATTGTAGGTATTGAAAATACTGCTGAATTTCTTTCATTTAAAAGAGTGTAATAAAAGTTTTAGCTCACCTGTTTATAAAGACAGGCAGGGGTTTTGATGATACGAAGTAATTCATATAAACTATTGCTTTCAAAATGAATATAAATTGACTGTTTCAGCCTTTAAAGAATCACGTAAATTCCTGGTTAACAAATTTAATTATGTTTCTTGGATAATATACGTAATGAAATGCAGTGGACGAAACATGTTTCCTACTGCTCACAGATAAAGACAACACGTGCACTACAGAAATTAAAATGCACTATATGACTCACTTTAATGTATGTCTGAATGTAATGTAATCTTTAAGTTTTTCATCCACTCCTGAACTACCGAAATTGT